>JAOXYJ010366625.1:0-15467 GCA_028566555.1 Lithophaga nigra | reverse complement strand
ATAATGTAACCATATCGCAACTTGCTTTTGATCTGTTTACATTTTGCTAGTTCTAGCATTTCGTCGTCTCATCTTACGTACCAAATTAGATTTATTCCTGGCCATGACTTTTTATTTGACATAAGTTTTTCGCATGACAGGTGATGCATGCATAGCAGGAGACGCTTGACCCGTCGACGCACCCGGTCTCACTCCTTATGGAGTTCATGCGATCACGTACAATTTGTTTCTCGATATTGTGTATTCCAAACAAATTTATGAATCTTGAATTTCGGTATACTACGCTTCCTTGTACTTAAGACTGAATTTCATCTAACATATTGATACGTTACAGTGTAAAAGGGACTAAATTCCTGATGCATAATGACGTAAAGATTGATTGTCCCATTTATCGATCCAAATAATTGCAAACCCCTTTGAGACAGAATTTCATATAGCATATAGGTACGTTCCAGTATAAAGTGGCAAAATACCTGATGCATGATGACGTAAAGATTGATTGTCCAATTTAGGGCCCGAAGGGTTGCGAACTTTTTTGAGAGTGAACTTCATTTAACATATTGGTGCGTAACAGTTTAAAAGAGGAAGATGCCTAATGCATGATGACATAAAGATTGATTGCCCAATTTAGGGACCCGAATTGTAGTGAACTTCCTTGAGACTGAATTTCATGTAACAGATTGGTACATTTCAGTATAAAGTGGCAAAATACTTGATGCATGATAATGTAAAGATTGATTGCCCCATTTAGGGATCTGAATGATTGCCCACCACTGGGGACTGAATTTCACATAACAGATTGGTACATAACAGTATAAAAGGGCTAAATGCCTATGTATGCTTACATAAAGATTTATTGCCCCATTTAGGGACCCGAATGATTGCAAACCCCTTGGGACTGAATTTCATATAACATATTGGTACGTAACAATATAGAGGGGCTTAATGCCTTTAGTATGATGACATAAAGATTTATTGCCCCATCTAGAGTCCTGACTGGTTGCCAACTCCCTTGAGACTGAATTTCGTATAACATATTGGTACGTTCCAGAATAAAGTCGCAAAATGCCTGATGCTTGATGACATAAAGATTGATTGCACCATTTAGGAGCCAGAATGTTTGCGAATTCCCTTGCGTTGAATTTCATACAATATATTGGTCCGTAACAGTTTAAAGGGGCAAAATGCCTGATGCATGATTAGATAAAGATCGATTTCCACATTAGGGAACTGAATGATTGCAAACTCCCTTGAGACTGAATTTCATATAACATCTTGGTACGTAGCAGTATAAAGGAGCTAAAGATTGATTCCCCCATTTAGTGATCCAAATGTTGCGAACTCCCATAGGTGGAAATTCATATTACATTTTAGTACATAGCAGTTTAAAAGGGCAAAATGACTGATAAATGATTATCTAAAGATTGATTGACCCATTTAGGGACCCGAATTGTTGCAAACTTCCTTGAGACTGAATTTCAGTAACATATTGGTATGCAACAGTTTAAAGGGGCTAAATGTCTTATGTATGATTACGTAAAGAATTTTTGCCCCATTTAGGGACCGGAATGATTGAAAACTTCCTTGAGACAAAAATGAAAATGTACATATCTAAGTCGTGTTTCGTTGTTCCTTTTTTAAATGTCAAAAATGAAAAACAAAAACATTGTTCGTTTTTTTCATATTTAGTTTTACAAAATCAATACAGAAAAAAATGAAACAAAATAGTTCGTTTTTCGTTTTTGATTTTGTAAAATCGAAAATGAAAAAAAAATGAGAACTGCTCTTTTTTCATTTTATGTTTCAAAAAAATAAGTACGAACGGACAATGATGCATCTACACTGAATAGCAGGAACACGTACGTTCACTTTCAAGTGCACAGAGAAGTAAACACATGATGATATTTAAAATTAATAAAATAAATACGCGTTAACTTGAAAGTGCACATGAAAGTGAATTGGTTTATATCGTGCACTCCTTTAACATCAGTTCACTTTCTTGACTGGTCTGAAATTTCACGTTAGCGGAGTGGCAGGCAAAAAAGCGAACACGAAGTTCACTATTCTGTTTACCAAATTTTTCCCGTTAACGCAGGAGAAACGTAATAGTTACTTCAAATGCACTTGTTGTTAACTTAATGTTCACTTTTATGTCCGTTTACATGTTATGCCTGGTCTGTACCCATCTGTAGGTTGAAAACTTTTTTGATTGAATGTGATTGTTATATATTTTTTTACACTTTAAATTAATCAGATCGATGTTCTTATAAGTGGTGCCTTATCCGGATGAAAGAAAAAACTACGTTTTCGGTGTTACTAAATAAAACAGAAAATAATGGAAAAGACTTTCCTAGAACTTATCTTCGAACTGTAATGTTTCTTATTGTTGCAACGATTACATATTGTACTGCATGTCTGTGTGTAACACATGTTCTAAAAACAGTAAAATACCATGGTACAAATTCGACTTTTTAGAAGCAGAAAAGTGACCTTTAAATATATCTCACATTTGATTGGTTAAACTATGTTCCACGGTGGCAGCAATCTTCGGTTTATAGCTGGCACGGAAAACAAGCACAAACTTGGTAAAGGACCATCCAGTGATTGTTCTTGAACAGTCTTGGTTCAAAAGTCACAGTGATTCATTTTCAAGATCTTCCAAATGCTTTTCAAATACGGTCTAATACTAAAGTATGCTTTACAGTGGCCACTACCTTTCCCAATCAGTACCAAAAAGACAGTTTTGATAAAGGATCTTCCGATGATCACTCACAGAATTGTTTCGAGTCAACTTTCTCAGCCGTTTTTAGACGAAGATTTCCTCTAGGGTCCAATGTTATACAAAGTTCCTCGGTGCGGGTGACCATCCTAGAATTCTATTCGGTAATAACACGTAGTTTTGATAAAAGACCTTCCAGGGTTTATTTAAGAACATGTTTAGCTTCAACTGACCGTCTTAGTCGTTTCCAAGAAAATCTTCAAGTGCTTTTCTCAAAGGGTCGAATGTTACTTTGTTTCATGGTAGTGGCCATCTTGGAAATCCCGATCAGTACCAAAAGCATCGATATCTTCCAATGATTATACACGGGCATACTTTGCTTCAGTTTCATTGGTCCTTTCCAAGAAGAGGATCATCAAGGGCATTTTTCGGTAGTGTTCTATGTGAAACTCTGTCCTCAGAAGAAAAAAATAACAATAAGATAAAATAAAATAAAAAACCCCAAAACAAAGACTAATCACATATTTCAAAAATAATATTTGACTTTAACCAAAGAGACTGTTTCCCGAAAAAGAGCCATATCGCCTCATTGGAGGTATAAACAGAATGTATGTTGTAAATCTTTAATCAACCGACCGATTCACATACCTGCAACTGATTACTTTGTTTTTTTCTTTGCTATATGGCCATAATTAGCAGTTTTTGGCTTAATTGCCAAATTGAACCTTGTCCCCTGTCTGCACAGTGCACATTGTCTCATACGTTACAAATTGACGGCGAAGAAATTTTAATTTAAATTACGTTAATTGGTGATAATTATTATTTAAAATCGTGTTTACGCCAGCTTTGAACAAGTTCTGGGATCTGTATATCTAATAAAAGGTTTGTGTGAGACCGTGGTTAAGACGTATTCGCTGAATGAAGTTTGTCAACTTTCAGTTTTGCACACCCTCGTCGTACATTGTAAGAGTGTTTACTTCTTTCCATGGAGATTTTTATAAATAGCATGGACTCAAATTCTTCTTGATATATTGCTGTGTTCCGGCAAATAAAATAGTTAACCTAAATAGGGAAGTTAAATGAGATATGGGAACTTCTTATTCACTTTCCTGAAACGGTAACAAATCCGGCTCCCCGCACTGCACAGCACCGCATCCACGAATGTAAGGTGGGGGTGGTGGTGTCACTGTGATATATATCATTTTGGAAAAAAGAATAATTTGCTGCGACATATTGGAGACTGTATATGTTTTTAGGGCCTTCTATTATTCGATTACAATATCAAAAATTCAGTACTTTTTATGTAGGATTAACAAAAATACAGATTATTGACTTATTTATTGCATCACCATGTATTTCGGAGAATATCTTTAAAGGGTCTCCCTGTAATCAGCTGGCCAACGACAAGTAGTATATTAGCAGAACCGTAATCCATAGTAAATACGTAGAGGTCAATATACAGGTCATATTATACTTTTATTAGGTACAATTGAAAAATTGGTAACAGATTTTAAGCAGAGCAAGTTCACTGAAAATATCAGATGATTTATTATGTTCCCAATTAAAAGTATTTAGTGAAACATATTTATATACGTATTAAAGTTTGTAGCAGCTAATGTTAGGTATTAAGCAAGATTATGACTTCTCTTAAAGCAATAACTAGACTGTTAAAGACTGCATTAACCACCTTATTCTTTCAATGAGGTGCCACTACTTTTTGAATTAATTTTCGGATAGACTTAATCGTTGGATGGTATTTAGTTACAAAGATATTTAATGCTTATTGTGATATTTTTAAATTCCGTTTCTATTTCAATAGTTAAGGCAGACCTGATTGCATTTATAATTTCTGGTGGCTCAGTTATATAATCTAAACCAAGACAGTTGTACCATGTCAAAAAAAAATCTTTGTTGTTAGCTTTACAGCATTTTGATGTTTATATGAGGCTGAATTTTGTAAACCTGGTTTTACTATGTACCAAAGTACAAATATATCTTAAATTTACATCGTTTGTCAAACATTTACTGTGGAAATGTGCGAGCCTAATATACGTATATACGTAATAATATATATAGTATTGTCTATCAGGAATTTCCACGTGAAACTTTTTTATTGAGCAAAGAGTACAGCGTCCCCAGATACCAGGTGGAGTTGCTTCGATTATTTTTGTTTTATTGGGTTAAAATTAATCGATTCGCCATTTCGACATTATATATCCGCTATCTGTAGGACAATGACAGTGGTCGGTATCTTTTTTCTAAATGTCCCGGAAACGTTTCTAGCTACAATGTCTGCTAATGTTAGGAAAGCAGTTAAGAATAGTTATATCTCTACTCGAAAGTTGGACTTAAACCAGTCAATATATTTCATTTTTAAGTGAACTTAAAGCATATGTTAGGACTTATTTCAGTTGTAAATAAGACAGCAGTGGACGTAGCGATGGTGCTATCATTGGAGATGATGATGGTAGTAATGTTTTAAGCGTTATGTGGTAGGTTAGGAAGTTGCTATTCTATTGCGTTGTTCTTTTTGCGTTGTGATAAGGATTTGATTTTTTTTTCAGATACCGTTTGGTCTTTTTCTAAATACTTGTCCATCGTACTCGAAAAAACATCGTACCGATTTCGGTACCGTTGGGTTACGTCATTTTTTAAGGTCTCTTTGATTTTTATGTGAATTTGTTGCGTATCATTTAGTCGCGGCATCTTTTCATTATTTGCTGAGGGACAGATCAGAGATTTTATTTTGTGACCATCAGCAACGAAATCTCGCGAGCTAGCCGAAAAACATTCTTTCTTTTTCGTTGTAGCGTATTATGAGGCATCCAATTTTCTCAAGAACCTTCCTTTTCCTTTTAGTAATTTGTAACAATAGAAAGAAAAGGTTGCCATTAAACAATTGTCTACCGATGATCAAGAGGACGGACATCAGAACACAATTAACCTAAATTTTATTTATATTGCGAAAATAATCTTTTTTTTAAGTACTCGTCTATTTCTTTCGAAAAATGCACACTACCATTCAAAATATAATTTAACACCGTCGATGTCGCAATGTTGGCACCTGCAATGTGGTCCGAAAAAAAAGACTTCCTGATATAGTTTTCACCACTAAGTCAATGAAAAAGTGACTTCACCACGGAAAACCATTTGTAAATTTCGCGAAATCGGAGTGAAATCTTTCGGAGATTATCACACAGACACTTGGAATCGTGTATCTTGCTGTTCACCAAATTGTCAGTCAACACGGCGGGTAGCTTATAAGAGGTAGGCACTGTTTACTCATCCGGAGCACCTGGGTGCACTTCATGTTTTTGTTGCGGTCCGTGTTGCTCATCCTCGTTTTTAGTATCTCTTGTTGTGTCTTTGATGTATGTCTGTTTGCATTTGTCTTAGTCCGTATTTTTCTGCGTCCCTTGATTGATGATTTTTGTAATTCACTCTTCAGTTTTCTTACCTTTTCAGTCGGTCGAAATCGTTTTTCCGATACGTCAAAGTTAAAAATCTGTGTATTGTTAAAAATTCGTATAATGGCAAAAACTACCGAGACGATAATGTTATTTCTATGGTAGCAGGGACTAGCACTGACTCAAATAAACGCAAAAAATATCTAAATGTTTACCAGCAGACAGCGGTTTCTGTTTTAAACTTCATCAGTACTGATAGAATCCAAACATTTGGCAGACCATGTAGAAAAACTATTGAAAATAAAAATGTAGCAAAAGTCCGAAAAAAGAATAGCCAAATCCATCTGAGTATGCCTTTCAACAACGAATTTCAATTCCACTTGTCTGATTGCTGACGATTTTAACCAAAGATAACTAAGGTTATAAGTTTATCGCTTAAAGCTAAGTTGTAGCTTTCATGGATTATAAGATTTTATGACTGCAATATTTGGAAATGGTACCAAAGCATTATTAGTAAAAACTGATGTCATGTCAGCAGGGAAGTACTGACCACAGGGCTGGTGATACCCTCGGGGATTAACAGTCCATCAGCAGTGGTATCGACATAGCGGTAGCAAACAAACGTAAAAATACCCCATTTGTTATCAACGGATCGTGGTTTTATCAGTAGTGGTAGAATCCAAACCTCTCTTTATATCGCATTTAGACTGAACAGGATATCAAATTTACAGCCGTACCACATACCCGTTCCGAGGATTTTGAAGAATTTCATGATGCGCACAGTGTATATCATCGTATGTGACAGAACGTTCAAAGAGGAGACATTGGCTCCTACATTAAATGAACGCATAACATAACAAATACATACAAATTAATTACGTCATATACTAAATGATTTTGAAACTTCGAGCGATTGGAATTTAAAGAAACGAAAATTCATCTAGGCCTCGGTTTCAAACAGAGTTCCCCTAAAATGGGCCACCGAACTTTTTTTCTTTTTCACATCGATCGCCATTTTCTTCTTCGAAAGAAAGCCCTTGAAAAATGCTTAAATGAAATACGTTCTTTTGGTAACCGACAAGACATCTTCCAAAAGACTAGTCGCCAACCCAGTTTCCTCAAATTGAAGACAATAGGAATAAATGGTAGCTTTGTAACGTTCCAAAGTCGGGTTCTACATAACGATTTTATAAAACAAATTTACAAAGACTGCGTCGGACAGCAGTACATTGACACTAACAGTTACATACATCATACAAACCAAGAACATTTACCGCATCATTGCACCAAGCATGTCCGGAACGAGACGACATTTAATATTATGATCAGGCCACCGTACCCATGTTCAGCTTCCCGGGTGAATCATAAAGTCTTGTTCCCTGGAAGTTCAACGACGTATCAGTTTTTAAACTTCTTACAGATTTCACTGTTTTGCGGTAAAACTAGACGCGAAAAGGTTTGGCGACAGTAACCGGATCATAAAATAGCGCCAACAGAGTGAAAGGCACTACCAAGAAAAAATCGATTTCGAAGACTTCAACGCAATGTCTATGTGAAAAAAGGGAAATAAAAAAGGAGTTGTCCCATATACATACCTGACTCACAAAAATAAACACAAAATATTCATAAAACAAGTCTCCCACACGCATCTTTGTTACAAAAACCCCAAAAGGAGAGCGTATGACGTGAATAGCCGTTTAATGAGAATACCTCGCTGCTGCACACGAGATGCAAACTGAAGATTTCAAAAAGAAGAAGAAGGGACTCAACGACGATACAGAGAAAACAGATAGGCGTCATTGTACGATGCAAATAAAAGATATCAATATCAAGAAGGATATCCAAAATGCTGCCACGACAGCGTTGTTGGATAAATTAAAATCAGAATATTGAACACCGAAAGAGTACAAAGGAGACAAATACCCACCTATTTATATTTCTTTTATTTTATATATTTATCTTTGATTTTGTTTAAAGATGTAGGCCTTTGTAATTCAGTGTACCAACATCATTTTGAAATCGTTAATTAAAATGAGAGTGGAAATACCTAAAACGAGGTTGTCATCTAAAGGTATGTAAAATAAATTTTTACTTATTGGCTTAATTTTTTTTTATTTTGTTTATTTATTTGTTTATTAATTTTCTTCGCAATATTGTGTGTTTATGTTTTTATTTTATTAGTTTACTTCTTTTTTTTTGTACTTCTTGATTTTCAGCCTCCAGGAAAATTCAATCTCATCATAATGGCTTACTTAACTTACATTGACCAGACTTCGAGTATGTTCACATGAGCAGAGATATGAATTGCATGGTTCAGGTACTGCATTTTATTTAAGCGAAAGATAGATACTCTCTTCAACATTTGCTAATAATACCATGAAAGTTAATCAAAATACGGTTAAGAATTGATCGAAACGAAAATTTGATTATTTTGCGTTCGTATCTGTGTACTTAGAGAAGCCCGAGAAAAAAATGTACATTATAACCTGGACCGACGAAAATGATACTTCTGCCACAACTTTAAATAATAATTCTTTTACATGTTGAGATCTATTTTTATTACATACTGATATATGTTTTTAGTTTCCGATTGTCGAGATTTAAAAGTCTTAAACAACTAATTGATCCACCTCCCCGTGTGTTTAATAAATGTGCGCAGTAACTTTCTTTTTGAATAAAACAGGGTCTTTCTATTGGTCCTTTATAATACTGTACAGTCTTGATCAAATTTCAAGAATGTACACTGCAAAGTCAGTTTGTTCTCACATACATGTTGATGCAGATAAAAATATAGAAAGCGTAATATATGTGAGTCCAAAATAACTTAAAACTGCCTTGACCTTCTTTGAATTTAATACTTTTGTTTGTGTGACTGGGGTGTGAAAGCTGTACATTTTAAGCCTTACGTCGTTTCTGTGAATAATTCCTTTTGTCACAAGAGAAGGAAAAATCAAATAGTGGCTAGTAAACGTCGGTTCTAAAAAGATGATAAAAATAATTGGTGATCTTTTTGGATATTTTTAATGGCCGTTTTTATTTATTTTACGCTTGAGGGCTCTTTTCTGCATGTCATTACTAGTGACAAAAACAAAACAAAAGAAAATTATTCTGCTTTCGGTCGAATAATCACTTTTTTATTTTCTCGGATTTTTCGCACTCAGAAATAGGTAAATAAGGTGAAATATACTATTTGTAGCCTCAAAAGTTTCAATAATAAAATTCCGTGAAAGAACGCTTATGATTAAATACAAGCTATTTCTCAATAATAAAAGTTCTGAATCTTGATAAAGTTAGATCAATGCAAAAGTAAACATTTGATACAAATAAAAATAAAACAAATATCAATAATAATAATAATAACCCTAACAACACTAAACTGAATAAACTTTTTTGTGTTCCTTTTTCCCCTTATTTTATTATTTTTTCTCTTCTAAATAGATTTTATGTTTGTTATGTTTCTTAAATTCAGTCTTTTATTTCAATTCCTCCTTACATGAAGTAATGCCATAAACCAAAAGTGGTCTCACTAATAGGTACATGGTTTCGTTTCGTCTTTTGATATAACGTTTTGCTTGTATGATGCCACTATACATAAAAAATATTGTAAGGATTGAAATTTTAAAATGTTCATATCTGGAATATATGATTGATAAAAAAACTCCTCGGTATAAAATATTCAGGCAAACAAAGATGCAGTTATTGGGCTATGGTATAAAAAAGAATAAATGAATACAGGTCTCAATTAAAAATCCCAGAGTACTCAGGCTTTACCCTAAAAGCCAGACTATACTACCAGTCTAAACAGAACGCAATAAGTTGTCGTGTGATTTACCTTGTTACAGACACGGATGACACAATCTTTAGTGTTCAAAATATTGCTGTTTTACCTGTCAAACGGTTATGCTAATACATTAATATTATACAATAAAAAAATAATCTCCAGTAAAAATTATGAGTAGTTAATCCAGAAAGATCAATTTCGGTAAGGATCTAAATATTTATATAAGTTCACAATATCTGTATCACCCACATTATGCACATTATGAAAAGATTTGCTACATGTATTATTGGGAATCAGTATACTACCCAATAGCATGTTTTATGAATAATAACTACAACAGTTCTAAACATGGTGAATATGGTTAAGTAATTTCGCTTATACTGTACATTTGGGGTCAGATATATGTATTGCTCATGGCATAATTAAATTCAGAAGACTATATTCAACACTGAAACGTCGATATTTGGCTCAGTGGTTTGCTGCTAATAAATCATGCAAAATAAGAGAGTTCATGTGCAGCTCAAGTATAAAACAGTTTTCTCCTTTTACGATTTCTTAGGGAAAAAAAGATATATTTTTTTTCAGGCTTTTCACTTCTGAAACACAATTCATTTTAACTCAAAGTACATAATTCCTACACTTATCTTTTGGCTATATTTCTCATAGTACTTATGAACATTGTAGATAGATTCATTTTTCAAAATTATTAAAAAAATATATTCGAATATTTATAATTCCTAAAACAATCTATTCAATGAAAAGAATAGTAAACGACACCAACAAAACAAAATGTGGATATTTAGACCGTATCCGGTCCTTTATCGCAACAAATAAAAAAATAAATAAAATAAATAAATAAACTGTACAGACATCATTCTCTGAACACAAAAAATAATAAAGTCATAACATTATCAATTTCCGACGGGTTTCAGTTGCATCATCAGGGAAATGCCAATGACGATCCAATAGCAGCCATTGCTAGTAGAGATTATGGTCATTACGTTTTAATAATCATCTGAATGTCTTTTCATAACATATTTAACTGTGGTTAAAAAACATGGAATAAATCTTTTCTTTTTTATTACTCATGCACCTTCTTTAGAATCGTGAAAAAATTTGATATAGGAAAAATATAAAATTATGATGTTTTATTTATGTCACATTTGTCTACTTAGCGGTATCATTTCATATTGTAGTAAGTAAGAAGTAACAATTGTCGAATCTGTTGCTTGTGCACAATCATCGTTTTTCTGAAATCTCATTTATGGCCAATGTTGTTTTCTTTCCGTTCAGGGCAAGTAAGGACGTAAATTATCCGTTTACAGGAACAATCTATACCCAATTGCATATACCATTTTAGTTTTAATTTCGAAAGTTTGCAGTTTCTGTCAGTATCTACATGTGCCGCAGTTTGGTCTACAACATTGTTTAACAGACGGTTAAGGCTGTTGATTATTTTTTCTCGAATTTCGCCCTCGTTAATATGTTAAAATCTTATTTGTTATTTATTTTCAATTATGGATTTTGTTTCGATCTCTTTTATTCATTGATCAGTTTATATTATTCCTATTTTCTGTGGATAAATATAAATGCTTCTGAATTCTTCCGATTAAAATTAAATATTATTAAAATTACACACAGATATTTTTGTCCTCTGAAATGTTTGTCTCAATGTTTAAGGATATATTACGATTTTCTTCGAGGATTATTTTTTAATTGTATGTATTTATATGTGAGTGAAGGTGAAAGGTAATAGAGATATCTAATCTTATGCTGAAAAAGACCTTGACTGACACGTCTTAGATTTGAAAATTAATTTCCCGCTGCCCAGGATGTAACTTCGACGGATACATATGGAGCTTTTAAGTTTATTACTGGTCTACAAATACGGTACTTATACCAGTAGCCTTTACACATTGACGCGAACATGAATGATCGGTGACTGATCGATAGTAAAATCTAACGGATAGATGGCGGATACAAACATGAATCCGTATTTTACGAATACAAATTGCAAACGTATTTGACGCGTCGTATTCGTCGTTACCTTGACAACAGTTAATCCAGAAACTATTTATTTCATTAGATGTACAAGTCAATGCGTCAATGACGGATTCATATACTATTGGAAATTCTAAACGAAAAGAATTTAAAATAGTTTAATATAAAAGTCGGCTGTTGATATTTGATTTCTGTCAGCATAGAATTTTAGATTTTAAAATAGTTCATGAATAAGCACTAGTTGTTAAATAATTCAGTAAATTTAGTATCTGTGATTTTGAATTAAACAAGTAAAACAAGCGTTTAAAATTAGTATTTGTGATTTTTGAATTAAATATTAAGTAAAGCAAAAAATACAACAATTAACGAAACATGCAGAAATTCTGAACTATTTCACGAAACTTCGTTATTTGAAGAAAATAATAACACACGTTAATGAACCTTAAATAGTTAAAAGTTGTTTTTTATGATATCCCCACTGATAAAAATTTTTATATGTTTTTTTTCTAGATCACGCTTTGTGAAGATCTTGTCGCATTATTATTACTATAACTGTATCTTTCTTTTCCTTTCTATCGAAGGTCTGTTAACTAGGTGGCATTAAGTCGTATTTTGGTTTCATCAATTCAGTCCTGAATGTGATAATGTTCTTAAACTAATATTTCTCTCTCTCTCTCTCACCCTCTGTGTCTCTCGCGTCTTTTTTATGATTGTATTGTACGTATTATCAGATTTACAATGTATGTACAGAAGTCTGGGCAAAGACTGAGTATACTATGAAGACTTTAACAGAATAAGCATATGAATATCGTCAAAGAATTCAACAGATGGAAAAATCGTGAAGAGGTCTTTAAGATTCTGATATCTAGTATATCGCCAGCATCTCCCATACAATAATGCTCAGTATCCTAAAAAAATAATAATTGGAATACACATGAATTACGTCTCATATATTTTATTATCATAAGAGACTGACAAAAATTGTTTTACATATGTAACAAAATATCCAAAGGATTTAACGAAGATCTTACTGTTTATCCCGGAGCATGTGCAAAACAAATTGTCACGTTTTAACGCAACAACTTTATTTGAATGCGGCAACACAGATGAGGGGTGGCATGCAGGGGTTCCAGTAATCACATAAAATCACAAATTATTTGCCGTAGTTATCATGTAAAATCCTTGGTAATCATAATTGTTTTAAGTAATCAAAAATATATAACAGCCATATTTTGTTAATAATATAATCATTTGAGAACCCTTTGGTAATCAAATGATCCACCTCAAAAAGGGCCTGAAAATCACATTATCAAAAACCCCATGCCACCCCACACAGATGGACTCATGAATATAGCATGGCAAGAAAATTAAACCCGGTCTATGAATTTTGTTACAGTATCGTTCTTCCAAATTTGTTAGGAATACCTGTTTTAATCATTTATAGACGGAGTAAATAACATGTTGAGTACCTTTTCATTTTCACTTTAATTGCAAAATTACCAATATTATCAATTTACTGCATAACACAGCGAAGATTGAGCAATAATGAAAATAGATGATACATATTTGTTTGTTTTTCACAGTGGAGTTGTATGATAGGGTATATGACAGTTCAAGTGATATTACATGTACGTTTTGTTTCTTTAATATATACTTCCAGAAAGTTTAGAATTCCTGAGCAGGAACAGCTAAACAATGCGGATACAGTTCTCCCAAATCAATAATGCTGTCCAAACTTCGACGAACTCCAACAGAGAAAAATTTCCGACCGATCGGCATGAAAGTACACTTCCTAACTGTCTTTTATGTAAAGTTAGCCCATCTTGGTCCGATATCTCAACAAAAAGAAAATGTTTATAATGCTGAAAGATGAAATAAAGTTAATGGAAATATACTCATCGAAAAAGAAACACACAAATATTTTTCATTTCGCTTATGACTTCAATTTTTCACTTCAAAATCGGAGGTCGAATCGGATGGAAAATCGTATCGTGTAAACAATCCTTAACAAGAGTAGTGCTCTTACCACTTAGCTATGGAGGCTCTTACTGATGGACACAAAATTTTAGTAGATACAACGTACACCCTCAATGATCAAAACTCCTCCCAAAAATATCACAACACAAAGACACGTCTCTAGGGGCAGAATTAGTTGTCGCGGTAAAGGATGGCAAATATTAATCGAACAGAAGATATTAAATGACGTCGGTGAAAAAAAATACCTGTTTTTATTACCTTGTCCTTATCTTTATATTTTGAAAACGCACTACTATCAGTTTGTGCATGTCACAAAGTTATTTCTAATCATTGAGACACGGATCCTGGTTTGCTTTAGAAAAATCAAAATCTCACTTTTATTGCCAGCATTAAAAATAATAGAAAGCTTTGTTCGATTTCCGCGAAATTTTGCAGAGGGGTTGAGGCTGACACCACAACAGCGTACACGATGTGATTTTGAAATCGGACGCCAGATGTTTGTTTGGAGACGAAAAATGATCAATTTGAATTTGTATCGCATACAGTAAGTATCTGGTAAAGTAACCTGCTGAATAAGAGGTCAAAGAATTGATCAATGAGTTAAAAAAATCCACAGTATTATATCTTTGAAATAAAAGTTTCCACTGGTAAAAATGCTTCGAAAAATGATGCAGTGCTATCTTTTTATCTGAGGAATGGAGATGTTCCTTAAAATTGCCCAATGTCGAAATTTCACCACTTTTAATGTCATCAGTTGAAAGAAGAATAAAATAAAATACACATTACAAATAGGAAAAATAAAAAATAGTGTATATTTATAATATGATTTTTTCATATATTTTGATTGTTTGATGACTATTTAGCTCACCTGTCCCAAAGGTTCATGTGAGCGATTGCCATCACTTGGTGTCCGTCGTCCGTAAACTTATTGACAAATCTTCCCCTCTGAAACCACTGGGCAAATTATAACCAAACCTGGCCACAATCATCCTTAGGAAGTCTAGTTTCAAAATTATATCCGATGTTTCCACCGCCTAACCACCATGGCCGCCGTTACTGAAAATAGAACATAGTGGTAAAATCAACAAAAAATACAATTAAACAATTCTGAAAAATCCTGTAAAGGGCCAATTGCTACCAAACTTTGGGGAAATGGTAAATTTCTTATCCACTTTAAGAATTATAGTTGATGACCCCAACCGTTATCAAAATGGCTTCCACCGTTACTAAAAATGGAAATTGTGACAAAAAATTCGATAAAAACATTTTGAAAAATGCTCTAAATGGCAAATTGCTACCAAACTTTGGCTAAAGGTTACATTTATGGTCCTTTTTAAGAATTATGGTTGATGATCCCAGCCGATATCAAACATGGCTAAAAATAGAAAATGTGACAAAAAACTCGATAAGAAAAATTCTGAAAAATGCTGTAAAGGGCAAGTTGGCTATATGATGCATTTATGATCCCCTTAAAGAATAACAGTTGATGATGTCAACTATCGACAAACATGGCTGCCATTGCTGAAAATAGAACATAGGGGTAAAATCAACAAAAAATTCAATTAAAAAATTCTGAAAAATC
>JAOXYJ010365520.1:0-15482 GCA_028566555.1 Lithophaga nigra | reverse complement strand
AATTCAAACCAAGGAGCTTAAATCAGCTGATATAAACTCCTCGTTCAAACACATCCAAACAGTTCAAATGTTTTATTTATATACACTGTACAGCACGTACAGATTATGGTTGATGCAGAGACAACACAAAGTCATCATAACTTAACTGTTTTGTCAAATAACATTTTCTAGTTAAAACACATTAATTAGCATTTTCATATCGAAACTAAACTAATGCATATGCATAAGGTGAAACAACAGAGTTCATTATTCTTGTTATTCGATTTATCTCCCTTTTTAAATGTGACATCGACTTATCTCCCTTATTTTATGTCACGTTGATTTATCTTCAAATGAATACCATTTTTTGCTTTCAGTAACACACCACTGTCAAACATAAGTGGAATCTGAAATACATGATATCATCATTAATTTATGGTAAACCAACATTAAAACTTGTTATCCTGAAATTCACAACTTTTCGTTCAGTGAGACAATCAAGTAGTGTAATAATAAACCAAAATACAGTTATTTCCTAGCCGAGTAAATTATTTGATAAACTTTTGGGGAAATACAGAAATTCTTATCAGGAATTCGAAGACGTTTTTAAACCAATCATAATTTATGGACGTGGATTTAAATGCAAAATTATATAAAAAAATATTTAATAGACTTTTTGAACGTGAAAATTTGTCAAAGGCCTAGGTGTATACATCAAGTTAGATACTGATTTAATACTTTTATTCCATGGCTGTATTTTTTGGCTCTCCTGGACCTCTAGGTCCGAGAGCCTTATGCTGTGAGTTGTGAAATTTTTTTGTGAGTTCGAGTTCTGCTGAATGAAAGACAATTAGAAGTTGTGCATTTGCATGCATTAAGAAATAGAACTGAAGTTGTGCATACTTATTTCTTAATTACATTACATTTGTGCATATACGAGAAATTTAGTAATGTTATAATAGCATGCACTTGACCCATATACAAACTGGTTTGTTTTAGCCTGTAAACAAGGTCATGACTGATAAGAGAAATCTGTAATTTTAAATACGGAGTGCTCAGTGTAATACTGTCAAATTATGGAAGTTTCACTTCAGATAAGAATGAGAGAAATTGATTAATCACTTTTTGGCTGTCCGGGAAATTTATGAAATAGAACTGAAGTTTCTTAATTATCTTACCTTAAGTTTGTGCGTATTGGAGAAATTTAAAAAAGTTTAATAACAACCTATATTTAGGATATTGCCAATATTGATAGCATCTAAGCCTTTGTTATCAAAATTTGAATGACATACTGGTAAATTTGCTGAATTGTTGTTCTGATTAATATCCAACAGAATTTATACTGATTTCCGGAGAGCCACGTGGGCATTGCCATCTTGTTTATTTATTAGTCATCACATATGTCCTTACTCCCCGATTAGTATTATCCTACTCTCGTTTTGCTCGTTTTGGAAAGTCAGAATTACGACAATTTTAGAAAACGAATCGAGAAAGACAATAATATGTGATAATATGTATCAATATATGTAATTGCATTTTATAAAATTATATTTATGATTTATACGTAACACATCAGTTTATTCCTATGAAGGTCACACAGCACTATTCAGCGCCTGTTCAGTAGCCTTCTTTTTCCATTCTTTTTTCAACAGCCCAATTTTTTTTCAGATTTGATAAAGCGCAGAATTAAACTGATCAATATAATTGTGCCTGGAATTGTGCTTTTTTAAATCCATTAACTGTGTTATTTCTAACATCGTTTAAGTATCCATACCTCATTGTTTGTCATTTTTTCGTTGTCGTCATGATAATCATAAATACTGTCGCCTTGCAACCTCTATAAAAGAAATTTAAAATAGAGTGATACAGCATAACTATTTAGGCTAAGATTATATGTACCTAAAAAGAATAATAAAACCATTTTCTCTACTATTGGTGGTTTTCATCCTTTTTCACCAATGAGATAAAAAATTAATAATATTGGTCTCGTCTATAAATTGTCTCATCGTCTGTTCGACCTTTTTCGGTATTATTCAAATAATTTCTGTGAACTATTTTTGTAATATTCTGAGCGTTTAGTTATGCCTTATGTGTTATAGAAATACAAACACCGCAAAAAAGGTACCTTAACGAGGATTTATTCTTATTTCATCCAGTTTTTCTCTGATTACCTATAGAGAGGCGAGTTGGAAACGGTTAACGTATTTACACTCCACCTGGTCGTGAATTAAACTATGAACGTCACGCAGCACCCTAATCATGAATCAGGAGATCACTTCTTAAACTGTTTTGATTTTTTTTATTAAGGCTTCAATGAAATTGAAAAAGAAAACATTTAGAAATTTTCATATTTTATTTCGGTATTTCTCTAACTACTTACTTGTTCTGCATTTTTCCCTCTGCTTTCTGATCTATCTTCACAGTCATCATCAACAACTGACCTCTGAAAAATTAAAAGTACACTAAGAAGTGCTACAAATGAAATGCTACGTAAAAAGAATGTTCTAGATCTTCTCATGAGTTTGTATCGTTCATTTCACTGATAAGTGTGTTATTAGTAAAACACGGGTGATAACCTTTTTGTATCTTAGGTGACGTTGCTAGATATTTTGTTTTTGGGTCCATCCTAGCCATCTTTTACTGTGTGGTTACAGTTAAAACCACAAAGTCGAGATAGATTTGCAACATTTATAAATTTTATACGTTTTAAATCTTTTGTACCGAACATACGTGAATGATGGCGGGGAAGGGTGGACGGACGGACACACGGAGGTGGACGGACAGACACAGAGGGCGAATGGTTTTACATAGCAAAAGCTGGAAAATTGAAAAGAAGCTATGCATCAAACACATTATATGTATTTAAGCCTCTTGAAACTATACGAATATCCTACATGATAACATATATTGAATTGTATGTGTAGCTCTCTAGTCAGTGTTCTTGTCTTCTATTTGTATGCTCACTTTGCTCCCTGTGGGTACCATATGTTGTAATAAAATATGTTGTTATGTTATAGGAAACCAAAAATTGAAACAGCTAAAGATTTCCTAATTACTAACGTTTTCGTTGTTGACGTCATGTCTGTCGAATATATCTTCACTGTCCTCATCAGCAGTGTGTATTGCACCCTAAAAAATGCAAAATTTAGAACGGTTCGGTTAAAATATAAAAAAAAAATGAAAAAATCTATACATTTTATCAAAGTGATAATGATTTAATTACATAATTTTAAATAAGTTGACTAATATGAAGTTTCCATTTCAAGACGGTAACCAACTTAACAATTCTTTTGTCCTCTGGTACCGATACTGGAGTATTCAACGGCTTGATATTACGGCAACAAGTAAGTGCCGAGGATTGTGTAGGAAAAGAACATGATTTCACTCTCGATATCATGTTTTAAGCTAGGTGTTGTTATGTTCCTCTTTGTTCGTTCTTATTGTCTGTTTTGACTGTTTTTGTTCCTGTCTTGGTGTGTGGAATATTTTGGCTTAGATTTTCCCTTTTGTCTTTTCTATATCTAGTATATGCATTTAAAAAACAACCTTTATATCCTGTAATTTACTGGTGTTCGTAGAGAGTCAGAAAAAGGAAGTTGTTTGTAAATATTAATATAATTGCATCGACACAATGTTATTAAGATAATAATTGCTACTGTATCATAGTGAGTTAACAAATATTGTATGATGTCACCTCCCCAGTACTCAAAAAGTTAAGTCTTCAAGAACCTTTTATGAAACAAACGGGTGGCTTATATATTTGTTCATGGAGTATTTTTTAATATTTCACCGTTTGAAGAACGTTTATACTTCGAAATACCGTTTATATTGCGTTTTTCATTTTTGCATAAATTTATTTATGTTTACAAGATGGAAACTGCCAAAATTTGTACTGAAATGGGCTTTTGTACTAAATAGCAAAAAAATTTCCCAACGACCTAGTATCAAGTTTTGTGCGTAACAAATGACAGAACCGTGTAAAATTACTAAAACGCGGAAACGGAAACGGCAACAGAAACTGCAGCAGTGGCAGAAAAGAAATGTTTTTCTTTTCTTTTCATCATTACCATTATCATAGGCGGATTAAGAGGGGGCCTGGGGCCCGCCCCCCTCTTTTCAGCCGAAAATTGTATTTTTTAGTACATTTTTCAGATTTTTGGTAGCCGGGCCCCATTTACAGGCAAAATTTTCCGACGGGCCCCCTTTTTGAAAATCCTGGATCCGCTACTGATTATGATTATTATTTTTATAATTTAGAACGTAAAAAGATTGCCAGATAAAAGTATATTGGGTGTTATTTATTTTTTCTAAAACAGATTTGATTTTAAGATAAAATTGTATTTCCTCTATAACATGATTTAATGGATCGAACAGAACTTGAAAAATCCATGCGTTCAGCGTCACAAACGAAAGCTCCGGATATCAGTATGAAATTAAACTGCCTAATATAGAGATCATTGTTAATTTACTCTCTTCTATGCTCAACAATAATGAACCTGCATTCAACGATACACTGTACAAATAAATATTCAGCCGTGCTATGGGTTCTGTCCCCAGTCCTGAGATTTGCGATTTAAGAATGTATGAAATTATTCAAAATATCATAAAAAAATATGTACTTACAGAGGACAAGTTCCCACCCACCGTCTACATTTTATGCTTCCATTAAAGGAGAAATAATCCGAAACACAAGAAATATATCTGAAGAAGAAAACTAAAAGAATTCGAAGATCGGTAAAATCATAGAGGAATCCAAAACAAACTAAAAAAAAAGAAAGAAATGATCTTCTTAAAAAGAGATATTCCAATGGTTCTTATCACAAGGTACAAGTTGAACAAAATAATAAGGAAACATTGGAGACGAATATTGTTAAAATATTCGTATTTGATCGTCCTCAAATAATTGCATACAAAAAACATATAACTTAGGGGAACTTCTTAAATTTCAGCCGTAAAATACTGATTTCACATCTATTATTACGGGCAATAGAAATAATGGAATAATACTGTCGTATATTTCACGCCAAATTACTTTATGATTAAAGACACATTTATTAATTACCTATTAAACTGAAGGGTGAAATCGACAAACAACCAGCATATTTGAGATGTACCATGGAACAGGTCAGACTAAGTTCAACTACACGTACACGTTAAAGTAATTTAACCCAAGGGAATAATATTCAGTATAGAAACCTTAATACTCAACGGACAACTAATTAACTCTCATTAAGTAAGCAGCTATTTAAAAACTGTAATAAATTCTGAAAAGAAGAATTTAGTGACAAATTAAAATTATACTATTAAAAAATAATAAAATAAAATAAATAAATAAAAATGTATATTGCTGCTGTAAACTTCAATGTTATGGCTAAATCATCCAAATGGAAACCGTACACTTTATTTGACCTGACGGGTCGCGGTATAAAAAGCCAATTAAGTAATATTGCATATATCCAAGAACATGTATTGCTCTTACATTAAAAAAAGTGTAATAGCTTAAAAGGATGACAGGAGGTATTCTGTCTCCTTAGAAACTGCAAATAAATTTGAAAAGACAGGTCACCTCTGAAGAAGGCAAACCTTGTTTAAAAAACAGGATGTGCCAGAAACACGGAGAAGTGTCGGGTCCTTAGAGGGTAAACTCATGTGGAATCGGGTAGCTAGAAACACATCTGTTTCTATTGACATTAATTTTAGCGTCAGTTAATGAGGCAGCTCAATAAATCAAATAAAAATAATCATAGATCCTTAAAATCTTATCGACGAACCTTGATAGTTAAACTTGCGAATGTTAAGTATTTTTTTACACTTACAAAGTCTTGAAGCCTACAAAGACCAAGTGATAAAAGAAGTTTACGCCGTGATTATTTACATAGTATATATAATGTCTAAATACCACAAAACTCATTTTACAACTAATAATCAAAACAAATTTTCGGTACACCCATATTATAGAATTGTCAAGAAATAAACAGGTGAATTAAATTTCCTGAATGAACGTAATTTATGATATTTTAAACGTTATTTACTGGATAATTCAATTTCCCTCATTTATCCTTAATTAGAAATACATCTGATGCAGTCTACCGAACGATTCCGTCAAAATAAACAGACCATCACCAATGTATTAGGTATTAAGACGTGCAAGTGTAAACACTGCGTTGGTGGAGATGTTCTTTAGCTCAGTCGGTTAGAGCGTTGACTGTGATGCAAGTGGTCCCGGGCTCGAATCCAAGCGGGTGGCGGTATTTTTCGGTGATAAATCATCCTCTACTGTCATAGAGGAAATACAATTTTAATTTACTAGAAAAATCATATGGGTTTTAGAAAAATAAATAACGCCCATTATAGTTTTATCTGGCACTATGTTTACGTTCCAAATAATAATAATAACAATAATAATAATGATGGTGAAATAAGAAAAAGAAAAGAAAAAATTGTTTCCGCCACCGTTTCCGTTTTCGCGTTTTAATATTTACACCCAATTTCTCCATGTTTTGTCAAGTGTGTATTATTCTGACCTATTAAGATTTTAAATACATTTGTCAAAAATGGCTGAGGGTACCGATATTCAATCAAACTACCTTCAAGCTTTAGGCATACTGACGCATATTTTGTTTTTATTTTTTTGTCATTACCTAGATCAAATTATCAGAAAAAAATTGTAAACTAAAAAACCTTTATTGTTTTCAATCTAAGTACTGAACACCCTAATTCCTTAAATAGAACTTTAAATACACCACATGTTTTGATAATTACTAACCTTTTCAACGTTAACATGAAGTCTGTCTAATACTTCTTCACTGTCGTCATCAGATATCTGTACTGAAGTCTGAAAAATTCAAATTTATACTCAGAAAGACGAACAGGGAAAGGTCTACACCAATGAAAAGTTTTTTAGTTCGATACCTTTACAACTGATAATGACTTCATTATTTAACATATTCCAATCCTATGTAGCCGAAACTTCAACAAAAAAAAAAAAAAAATACTTTCATTCAAATGTTTTGTTTTTTTTTTCGGTAGAGCTAATTTTGTGCAAAAATAATTCCATGATAATATGCTAAATCAGAATTTTAATTCTATTTGATTGCTAACCATATTAAATTATGATTTTTTTTTCTTTTTAGTTTCCATATTCATGTGAACTTTCCTTAACATCAGATCATTTAGCGATTTTGCATGACTGGTGATTAAAATTACACCACGTGTACAACTGTATACACGAAAATAATCAATCTTTCTAAAAGAAATCATTGTAGGCCTTTCGTCTCCTTGGCAGTTTCTTGAACCCGTTCGAATAAATCTCCTGACATTTCAACTGGTTATCTTGCATTTCCGTTCTATTTTCTGAAAATAATGGTTTTTTTTTTTAATGTTTTAGATAACCAAGAAATACCTTTTTGTACCATATGCCTTTAAATAAAGCAAACGTGCATTTTATCCTGAATTTTGATAATTACTCACGTTTACGGAATTCACTTCCAGGTTTCCTGATTTTTCTGCACTGTCGTCGTCAGATATCTCTACTGATCCCTGAAAAACACAACGAAACATTGCAAATCAATTCATTTTATACTATTTAACCTGTAAATTTATCTCCACTATCCTAAATACAATAAGAGACATATATGTCTCTGATACAATATATTATATATAAACTATTTAAAAAAGAAACGCACAAAATGTGTAAATCTATCATCAAAATTTTAGTAGATCTCGGTAATTACGGTCTACCACTCATACTGATTCCTGTAAGGTTATATTTTTTGTATTTAAATGCACTTAGTTGTCTTGAACCCCTTGCGTTCTACAACTCCTCAAAAAGAAAAACCACATATATAAAATTAGTGATACATCTCATATACACTTCTTGAAAACTATGCTTTTCTGAAGTATGATATAATAACATACCACTAGCCATACAAGTATTAACACTATTTAAACCGTAATAAACATAATCTTTACGTATTTAAATTCTTACTATTTCAACGTTAACATCGAGGTTTCCTGATTCTTCGTCGCAACCATCAGCAGCCATCACTTCTGACCCCTAAAAAATAAATTGTACTGGGAATCGGGTCAAACACTATGATTAATAAATGTATGGAACAAAAATAGATTGAAAAAGACGAAAATATGAAATGAACAATGCCTACGTTTCAATGATGACAGTTTAAACTCAGCTTTTCTGTTTGTACAAAACATGGGGTATAGCTCATAAATTAATATCTAACGTCACCCTAATACTGCTTATTGTAAAATGAGTGATTACTTGTTTCACATCTCGAACCACGAAAAAATATACGAGGCAATAGCGGCATGCTTACGAATATGTTGACGCTTAAAATGTCGCTAAACGGTGGAAAAGTGAATACAACATAGGAACCCAAACACCCTTACATGATTTCTGTGTGGGGTGTTTGGCGGCTTCGGGTATATTTGGAATTTTTAAAAAAAATATTTAAAAAATAGTGTCTCGTGAACAACTATGTCTCTTAATGAAGAATAAGTCTGTTTTGTAAAACGTTATAGACTGGATAAGGGCTAGTAGTAGATATAATGTGATAGTCATCCCAAAAACGAAAAAACATGTAAAATCGCTACTTTCTGGGATATTTTGAAAATTCGAATAAAGTTAAATATTTATTGCACACGCATACTTTTCATACTTCGTAGTCAAGAATATGTTAAATTGTCAAATTCCATGGAGCAGTGGATACAAACAATTCAAAACAGACAGACAGACGGGAGACACGATTTCTATATACCCGACACATTCGAGGGAGTGTAAATGATGTTGATAACATTTTAGATACCTTTTTCAGCTCCTTCTTCATTTCTTCCATGACAGTTCTCTCATTTCTGCTGATAATGCACAATTTTCTTCCAATGCGTAATGCTTCCACACAGACTTTCTCTGAAAAAAATTATATATATATTTGATTTTAGTTCAAATTCCTAGTAGCGCAAATCGATGACAGTTGAAGACGTCTGAATCCTTCTAAAGTATAATTTGTATCCGTTCTCATAAAATCTATTAACTTTAAATTTTGCCAAAAACTATAAACTTGCTGCACTAAAAATCATCCCTGTATATAGTGGTAAGCTCTTTAACTAAAAACAGAACATACTGAGGGGACATCACGTCTGTTGTTTTATCCTTGGTGCTATTAATAGACGGGAAAATTTGTAACTTCTTTTGAAATTTTCTCTGTCCATTTATAGAACTACATTGTATCTCACAGCAAACGCATACATAATCTATAGGTACAATCTCCGATAATTTTTATTGTGTTGAAGTTCAATCAACCTACTGAAAAAGTTCTAGATTAGTTTCAGTTTGGTAGTTAACTCTTACGAAATAAATTTAATTTCAGTTTTTTATCCCCTAAAATAGAATTTTCCTGTGATTAATTCAAGACGGATGAAAACAAATATGTGCATGGTCTAATAAAGTGACGAAGTACTTTAACGGACTTTGGTTGGATACAAAAAAAGAAATGAAGAAACAAAAAATAAGTTTAATTTACCGTGTACTGATTTGTAGTGAACAAATAAGTCTCCTTGGTCTGTAAGAATGGTGATTATCTTTTTCAGGAATTCAATTTTGTTCAAGTGAAACATGTTTGGTATTTTGTCCATATTTACTTTTCTCTTGAAACACACCAGTCCACATACTACACAGTCTCGAAACATTTCTGTTTTAGCTATAATTGGAAGTAGTTAAAGAACACAAATATTTAGGAATTATGTTTCACAGTAATGGTTCATTGAAGCCTGCTGGAGAGCATTTGGCCAATAGAGCAAAGAAAGCTTTTCTTCAATCTAAAATGCAAAATACCTTACAGTGATAATCTTTCACCTAAAACATGGTTAAAACTATATGATAGCTGGATCACGGACAAAATCTATCTTAAAACTGCAACATCAACTAAATTTGACATCCCTTGACATATCCGAAAAACCGTTAATGACACATGTTAAAAACATTTTTTCCAACAAATTAATGAAACAGTTGAGTAACATAAAAAAGAACAAAAGTGGCAAACTATACTTTTATAGTACAATATATGATGAATACTTGGAATTACCTATCGCAAAAGATGCAAGATGTCTTTAACAAAAATTCGAATAAGTGCACACAGTCTTGCAATAGAAGTCGGTTGTTACCTCTCTTTTGTCCAAATTCTATAGAAGATGAGTCACATTTTTTGCTGGATTGTCCAAAAATACACAGTTTAAGGCTCCTGGGCGAATACAAAGAGCTGTTCCCTCCATCACAGATGAAGGGTGATCTCATTACAAATATTCTCAACCCCCAAAATATTCATACGACTAAATTAATCTGTAGATTTCTAAAAGATGCATACTATTCGCAATGAACATTCAATTGCATAGTATGACAAATTTATATAAGAAAATCCTGTTATATTTTTGTTTTGATTTAGACTTGTATTGATTGTCTATTTTATTGTTTTCTACTTTTCTATGTCTTGTTTGATGTACGCCAACATGTGGCTATTTCATCAATAAATTGATTTGATTTGATTTGATAATTACAAAATAGATACTTTTTCTACTATCAATGCATTAATGTTCATTTTAAGGTTTATTTGATATTTCTTTAATTGGAAAATCATGTATTGAGATCATGACATATTTATTGCAGGACAGTAATTAAGCGCACCTATGCCTACACGTGTTTAATGGAGTCTAACTTAATTACCTTGTCGTGAAAGTTCTGTTGAATACCAAAATATTCGTTCTGTCAATATTCTATTTTCACTGCAGTACTTTTGTGTGATAGTGAGCTGTTCATATGTGCCACAAATTATCCATATAGTGTTTTGTTGCTCCTGCATTATTTCACACAGTAATGTTTTCACTTCTTCATTCGTTTGATCCTACAAAACATGTATGGTTGAAAACGTAAATTCTGAGTTTTTCCCACCAAAAAATATTTTTATAAATGTACACTAAATAACAGAAAACATTTGACGTTTATGTCAATATAAAAAAACAGTTTTGAATTTTCTTGTTACTCGTACTGTATTATTTTGGTATTTTAATAGAAAATCCTAAATCTGTTTTGAAAAAATTGATAAATTATGAAATATGAATACACAAAAATTTATATTACTGTTTTTTATTTGTTAACACGAATTTGCAATATCATCCACAAAATCAATAATCGATTTTGTCATCAAACTGAAACAGTTTTTTAAAAAAAAAAGATTTATCCAAACTGAAAATGAAACAAAAGATACATGTGTTACCTTTGCCAGTTGATGATAAAACAGGATTTTATCCACATTTACTGTCTTTCTAATTTGTTCGAGTGGCTTCTGAACTCCTACTACATACGCCTGAAAACCTTCAATTTTCTCCAAGGAATCCTCATTTTCTTCTGTTGTTTCAACTACATCCTTCGTAGAGAATTTTGCATCTTCGCAAAATTTGACAAATTCCTCTGGCAGTGCTTTTTGTGGAAATTTAAGCTCTGTGAAGAAAAATCTAAGTTTTCATATACATAATTAATAATGATTAGTTTATCTAGAAAAAAAGCGATATGTGACATATATTTTATGTCGGTTTTATTACAAAATGACATTTTTAAAAGAATTTTTTATTGGTCTAAATACAGTCACACGATGTTCAGTTTCTTATGATTTGTATTGACATGGTTTCACTTTCTGGTAAAATATATATATATATGTACATGTAGCTTCATGTAATTGTGTAATCCTTCGTAGAGGCAACAAGAGGCTTTATGATAGTGATCGAGGTCTATACAGCTTTATATTCCTTTTTTGGTCCATAAAAACCCCAGTGTGATGTCTTATGACCTTATATTGACTAAATGATACTTTGAAGTATAATTATTTGTTAAAGTTTAACAAGTTTTATGGTAGTAGTTACAGATTTGTCAACACACGTGATATACAGTGTATGTGGTTTTTACCGTATAAAATTTCTTGCAACCTTTTCCACATTATTATTGTTTTTATTTGTATATGATGGACCACGACAAGCCAAAACAAAAAACAAAAACGAAAAAAAATCATGCTTACTACACAGTTTTGTAAGCTCAGCGTCACTGGTATGCCGTGGGTATTTGGAAACGACATCTTCCCAGGACGTGACGTCATCTCCAAGGTACTGCATAATTTTAGTTTTTACTACTTTCTTTTTCTTTATTAAGTCTGCATTATTCATAACTTCGTTAATTGTGATTTTCTTGTCTCCTAGTTGATCCAGTAGGTCAAACTTATCACTTTCAGCAAGACCTTGTAGATGCATAAATGGCTAAATAAAATAATAAAATATTATTTCAGATTTTATGTCCAACATGTAGTTTATAAAGTTTCAAGGAATCTATTCTACTGTTGAAAATATTTGCTTGAATTAAAAAAAATATAGGTAAGAATTTGCAGCTTGATAAATTATGCGACTACACCAATACTTTGTGGGTTTGTTAATACGAATCTATAGTGTTGTATTTCTGGAATAATTAAATGAATGATTTTATATGTGGACCGACACTGAAGAAAAAATACGTGATAATTAAAGTAACTTGAATAAGATATTTGACTTTTTAGTGAAAAAGATAATTGAAACACCAAGACTTTTTTTAGGGATAATGTTAGTAAATCTGAAGTACATAATTTTTTATTTAATATCATATGTTAGGCCTCCCGCATCTCAAAATAAACACAATCAAAATACTTTGCGTAATTTGATAAATCTTGAAAATCCTTGAAAGCAAGTACAGGCTATCGGGATAACATGTAAGGCCAGTTGAAGCAAATGTTTACTTTCTAATCTTTTTTAGAAGAAGGAGGCAACCGTTTTTTGTAGAAAATTTCTAGAAATTTTCAAGAAAATGATAATCAAAAAAATCTAGAGAGTAATGTGTCAATTTTCTTGATCTTTATAATAAAAAAAGTTAAGAGGCAGAAAAAGTAATGAAATAGGTAACTGGTTTTAGTATGAAGGACCAAGCAACAAGCGACCAGAATATTTTAATAGTATAAACATACGTATAATATAGGCTTTAAGAAACAATAATTTCTATGTAAACTTAGTTTTTTCAGCTCTATTTGTCCTTTAAAGAGAATTCCAATTTCCGGGAAAATTGCCCGTTTCTTAATAATTGACTGTCGTTTCTTCGTAGAAAAAAGGTTGGGAATAAAATCCGATCAGTTCATCAGTTTTTTTCTTTTCCAGTGACTCTATTATTAATTTGTGAGCATACAAACCTTTTGAGATATTGTCTTGATTGCTTGGTTCTTTTTTTGTCCTTTAAGCTCTTGACGTTTAAATAAATCATCTACAAGCACAGACTTTTCCCAACATCTCGGACTGTATCCGGCCACTTGAAATAAAGGCTCCATTGATGCCAGGCTCTATATATAATTAAACGGATGTGTATGGTTATCTGCACAATTACCCCAGATAAAATTTGAAAATTATGCGTATCTACAATATATTTGTACTTACAGGAATAAGTCCATAATGAGAAATTTTGAGAAATTTGAGTCACTAAAAGTGTGGTCTTGGTTGTTTACAAAACAGTATTGCTTTAATTAAATACTTAAAAGTAAAAATATTAATAATGGCTAAAGCAAATAATCATAAACGTCTTTTCTTTGAAGTTCTACAGAATCTAATCTTTGAATCTTATATCATAACAAATTTAATAAGCTGGCAATGACCACAACTGTGAAGCATAACACAAAGTGAAATGTGATATTTCCTTCAGAGAAGGATGTTTCTTTGGCTTGTACTATAAAGTATTTTGAACGTTAACAGATTATTTATGTATTTTTTTTATATACAGACATTTCCGTAATTTTCTTCACTACACATTTTTAATCGCATTACTATTTATCGAATCCCTGAACACCGGTACATTTTACAATACAGAATAAGAGTATAGTTTTGATAAATAATATGTTTCAATATGTTGAATTAAAAAAGAAATGTATTAGACTTTAGTCTAAAATCTATTTACCAGATGCTCACGACACAACATAATTTGACATATATCCCTCCATTCTTTGTCTAATACACACGTCGTTTTCTCTTCCTCCGGAATAGTGTTCAGAAATTTTCTACATAAAGTTGCATCTTCAAGAAATGATGTTTTGCGCCTTAGATGGGTTCTAGAGTTGTGATCTGAAGCAACTCTGTGAGATTCCTCGCATGTAAGATTAATATAAATTTTGACTAACTGGTTACATTCACCCTCACTCTCCTTTTGTACTTCACACAGTGCGTGTCTAAGATGATTTCCTCCTATGGTTTCAAATTTGTAGGTTCCAATTTTATCCTCCTCGAACTTTTCGTTACTCTCAAAGATGCAATTTACCGGAAAAACTGGAACATATGAAGATGTGTCACTTCTAAGCATTCCTTCTTTTATCCTTTCGACGAAACTAGGATCCACTTGTCTACAAAGATTTGCCTCCTTTGGTTCCTGTAGCTGCGAAAGGCTAACAGAATATGTTCCCGGTATTGCTTTTCTTTTTATTGCTTCATCCAGTTCTATTGGTTTTGGCATTTTGTTCTGTCTTCTACCTGGAGACTGGGTATTTCCATCAGTGAGATCTTTCGCTTTTTCATATTTTTCCTTGAACGCTTCTACAAAATCTGCATTACAGGCCAGTGCATTTTTAAAAACTGAACTCTCTTCATTCTTCTTGTACAAAAACTTGTCTCTAGCTACCACTGAATTAACGCCGTCACTGAAGTGAATCTGAAATAATATTACTATACCGAATAAATGGGTTGAGGGCATAAAACGCAACATTTTACTTATTAAAAAACAGCAACAACAGCAAAAAACAAACTAAAAATAAAACAAATACCCCCCTAAAAAAATACAGACTCCCCCAAAACAAAGACAAATATTCTGCAACGATCGAGCTCAATATTTTTTAAACATTCAATTCTTTAACTGGCAGGAAGGTTCGGGTAATTTAAAGAAAATACAATCAATGTGAACTGACGTTGGAAATCAGCAATATATGGCTCTCATTTTACATACTTATTATTTTTTCTTTCACTTTTATAATTATTATTTTGTTATTAAATTTCTTAGGTACCATTTAATATTATTCAAGCTGTTAACGTTGTAAATTACATGTATTTATCAGGCATTTATTACACAAGTTTCTACATTTACGTTCGACATTTTGGACTGATTTAAACTTCTTCAACGTTGACCGCTTTCGAGTATTAATTTCTATAATTCCGAAAAAATCTACTTCTATGACTCATAACTTAGCGGAAAGACCAAACATATACGTGTTATTCGTGTCTGTTTATCCGAACTATGCGGTATAAAATTTTATGTTTATATCCATTTCATCTCTACATGTATAAATTTACTGCACAACAGTTGATACATCAAGGCACTAATTATGTAATAGTAACTTGTTTGTAGGGCCGTATCCAGATTTACGGACTGCTGAAGGACCCTATACGGACCTTGT
>JAOXYJ010364413.1:0-15487 GCA_028566555.1 Lithophaga nigra | reverse complement strand
TGAACGAACAATTAATAGGGGGAAGGGATGGCTCAATGGACGGATGATTTTGACTACCACGGGAAAAGGAGGATAGGACGGGTAGGGACGAAAATTTTAGCTTTTTAACTGGCCACCTACGGACTACCCGTAAAGAGTTTTTACGATAGTTCTACATGTATAATGTGAAGAGAGCGTGGCAACTATGTGACGTTTTCCACATTGCCGTCATTCAGAAGGATGCGATGACTAAAGTTGATAACTTTAAACTATTCCTTTTTAGGGGGTGGGGTTTGAGGTGGTGGTGGTGTTATGTTATCGAGATATATTTTTAATATCCACTATATAAATGGATAAAAATTACTTAAATCTGAATGTTTTACCGGTATTTCTTATGAATTCATATACTGCAACACGTATCCTTAAAAAAATTGCAAGTATACATGCAAGTATTAATATCAATATTAATATCTTCAAATTGACATCTTTGCACTTGATGGTTGTTTTACAGGTACCACTTTTCAAATGCAACAACTTGATCTAACTTGCTTATTTTACATCCTGAAAAACATAACTATCATCTCGTTTTTTTTCAATTTCAAATGCAGCGTGTATCAGTTATAGGTACCGAATCTTCGGTTTTCTTTGAACCTTTAATCCATCAAGATCACTGTAAAAGTATTTAAGCAGAAAACATTATACTGCACATCTAGTTTTCAAAGGTATTTATGTTTTGTATCTTTAAAACATGCAATGTTTCATGATTTTATTCACGTTGTTAACTGGTTGAGAGAAAACCGCAGATTCGGAACCTATAACTTATCATCGCACCATAGACGCTGCATTTGAAATTGAAAAACGAGGTGAGAGTTAATTTGTTTAGGATGTAAAATAAACAAGTGATACGTTTTGGCATTACATGGGTTAGTTCAAGTTGCTGCATATGACCAGTGGTATGGAAGCAGTGTTACATGTAAAACAACCATCAAGTGCAAAAATGTCAATTTGAAGATATTAATATTAATATACTTCCACTTTCGCTGATTAAGGAACTAAATGAACCTGTTTCAATCTGCTTTAAATATTTCTTTGATCATAATTAACTGCATAATTTGGCATCCACTAACCATGAAACATATTACTTCGGCTGCTCTAACGTTTGGATGGCTATAGTTGTTTCTCTAGAACATGACAGAATTACGGAACAACGTTGTCGTTTATGATTTCAGGTGTTCTTAGTGACGTCAATGATATTTTTTTATAGATTTATTTGAATGTTCATGGAATTTGTATTGTTACAATATGCAAAGTGGTTATTTCGGAAAGCAAAGTTCTTGTAAATAAACGGTACTTTTACGCTTATATTTTCTTGTCCATTAAATTGGGTTAAGTCCATGGCATATTTGTCAGGATGACGCCATGCACACGAAAACTGAACGGACAGATCTTCATTAATAATAAATGTTACATAGTTTTGAACTCTTTCGTGGATTATGACTTTATTGGCAGATGCTAATTATTTTTTCTGACAATTACAGTAAGCCTAAATTGTTTGAATTAACTCTATATTTGTTTTCCCATTTGTAAGATGCGTTTCATAGTACACTCGATACACCAAATACTACTACATACGAAAAGATAAGGAATGCACAGTACGAACTTCCTCCTTTTTAGCTCACCTGGTCCGAAGGACCATATTTGAGCTATCACTTGACGTCCGTCATCCGTCGCCGTCGTCGTTAGCTTTTTTCACATTTCAGTCTTCTTCTCTGAAACCACCACACAGATTGGAAGCAGACTTGGCAGTAAAGTTTCTTGGAAGGACCTCTATAAAGTTTGTTTTTTGTGCCGATCGGAAATTCAAGATGGTTGCCAGGGCCGATAATGTATTCTGATTAGCTGAAATTTCAAAGATCTTCTTGTGAGAAACCATTGAATCAATTGAACCATAACTTTGTAGGAATGTTCCTTGAATGATCCTTACAAAGTTATTGTTTTTTTTGCCGATCCGAAATCCGAGATGGCCGCCACCGAGGAACATAGTTTATCATTGGAGCCTATGGGAAACACCCTCAAAGGTCTTCTTCTCAGTAACCACAGATGTCAATGAAAATGTTTCATTGCAGAAATTTCCTTTGATGGTCCTCTACAAAGCTGATGTTTTTTTCTGCCGATCGGAAATCCATGATGGCTGCCACCGAGGAACATGGTTTAACATTGAACCCTATGGAAAATATATTCAAAGGTCTTCTTCTCAGTAACCATAGATGGCAATGAAAATGTTTTATTCCAGAAATGTTCCTTGGATGGTCCTCTACACACGTTGATGGGTTTTTTGGCCGATCGGATATCCAAGATGGCTGCCACCGAGGAACATAGTTTGACATTGGACCCTATGGGAAATACCCTCAAAGGTCTTCTTCTCAGTAACCATAGATGTCAATGAAAATGTTTCAGTGCAGAAATGTTCCTTGGATGTTGATGTTTTTTGCCGATTGGAAATCCAAGATGGCCACCACCAAGGAACAAAGTTTAACATTGGATCCTATGGTACATATTCAAAGGTCTCCTACTCAGAAACCACAGACATCAGTAATAACAGTAATAAAGTCTGATTGCAGAAATGGTCCTTTGATTGTCCTGTACACAACTGATTTTTTTTTTTTTTTTTTTTGGCCGATCGGAAATTCAAGAAGATCAGCACTGAGCAACATAGTTTGACATTGGATCCTGTGGGGAATAGCATCAGAGGTCTTCTCCTCAGAAACCATAAATGTTCTCTGGATGTCCTCTAGTAAACTGATGCTTGTTTTTGCCGATCGGAAATCCAAGATGGCTACCGCCCAGGAACATAATTAAACCTTGGATCCTATGGGGAATATGTTCAAAGGTCTTCTTCTCAGAAACCATAGATGTCAATTAAACTGTTTCAGTGCAGAAATGTTACTTGGATGGTCCTCTAGAAAACTGATGTTTTTTTGGCCGATTGGAAATCCAAGATGGCTGTCCCAAAGGAACACAGTTTAACGTTGAACCCTATGGGGAATATTATCAAAGGTTTTTTTCTCGGAAACCATAGATGTCAGTTAAAATGTTTTATTGCAGAAATTTCCTTGGATGGTTCGCTAGATAACTGATAGCTGATGTTTGTTTTGCTGTTCGGAAATCCAAGATGGTCACCACAGAGGAACATAGTTTAACATTGGACCCTACTGAAAAATGCATTAAACGGGTCTTTTTGGAAAGAACTAAACCAATTACATTGAAACTCTTCATGCCGATGAGAATTCAAGATGACATTTCAGTTTCCTACAATTGGTCAGGTTATAACCAAGTGAGCGATACAGGCTCAGGTGAGCCTCTAGTTCTGTAATTATTGTAACTGAAACAATAATAGTCTCAGTATATAAAACAGCAGTTTCTCACTATAGTTATTATATGCCAAAACGCTCAAATTTCGTTCCTGAAATGGTGTCTACATACAAGCCAGATAAATACTATACTAGCACTGAAAGATTTTGTGATAAGTGAACACTAGACCAGCTTGTATTAGAGAGCACAAGGACTTGGCCTTTCCATCGACAAGAATAATCAAACAACCAACGAAATTAGAAGATGTTCTCTCAGAAAAAAACATCTACATATAAATTATGTACTGAACGTATAGTAATCTTCTCGTCCTTTGATTTGCTAAAAGCTGTATAATTATGGTTCATTTAGTCAAATGATCCAACTCATTCTTGTGGCAACAACTTCTGTTAATATACAAAAACTCGCACTTAAATGTCATATCGTAGTAAAGTGGCTTTTTAAATACTTTTTTCGCCAATTTATCAAATAGAAGAGACAAAAATCAACATATTAGAATCATATAGCTTTTGTCTATCCCAAGAGTGCGCTAATAATTGGACATGATATAGACTATTTACACGCCATTAAGTCATAAGGTTTTAGAAAACAAGTGAATTTGGCATGTATTCTACGATGTTTACTCATTAAGTGATGTTGGCTGTAGTATTTATAGAATGGTGGGCAATAAAAATAATTTGAATCATTTGGTAATCAAAGAAGGTAAAGACTCTATATTGTAAAAGCATGACAATATTTTGCACGGTAATTACAAGACATGGTATATTTATCAAGAATGCTTTACGAATTAAAATTCACGTTAACAGCTAGATCTGTACTTTAACATGTTTAACTAAAAGAAACAAAAGGGAAAACAAAAATATCATCCTTATTCTGGTTGTTTTCATTTATATAAAATCATATACGCTGTACAGTATATTTAGATAAAAGTAGATCGTTCGTATTTTACAACATAAGAATTTTACAAGTAAATTACCAATACCAAATAAAACAAATCACGACTGTAAATAACTGATAGTGAACTATATATTTTAATTGACTGATCAAGTAATATTATTCCGTGAAGACTAACTTCAAGCAAAGTAACAACTGAAACGAGGAAATTATTTTAAAATAATATTACGGATTTGTACCTAAATAGCAAAATTTGACAACATACATGAACAGAAAATAGAGGCTCGCCCGAGCCTGTATTACTCTCCCGGTTCTAAACAGACCAACTCTAAGTCATTTTCAAGAAGAACACTTTCAAGTACATTTCCCTTAAAGTCCCATGTTAAATTATGTTCCATGATGGTGGCCAGTTTGGAATTTCAATCTGTACCAAAAACAGTTTTAGTAAAAGACATTCAAATTAACATTTTTGGGACTGATTAGCTTTTTATCTCTTAGTCATTTCCAACAAGACCTTCAGGTGCATTTCTCATGGAGTCCAATGTTAACCTATGTTCCAAGGTGTCGGCAATCTTGGAATTTCAATAGGCATTAAAAGTATTTCTGGTTAAGGACCTTCTGATGAACATTGATGAACGTGTTTCGCTTCATTGCCATAGTCATTTCCAAGAAGACCTTCAGAGGTATTTCTCAGAGGGTCCAATGTTAAACATGTCCCATGCTGGAGGCCATATTGCAATTCCAGTTGGCATCAAAAGCATATTTCTAGAAAAGGACCTTTCAGTGTCATTTTTGGATACGTTTCTCTTCATATGCTGTAATGGTTTCCATGAAGAAGATCTTCAAGTGCTTTTTTCCTTTAGAATCCTATGTTAAACAATGTGCCACAGTAAAGGACATCTTGGAATTCCAATTTAATCGCCATCACAGTTCTGGTAAAGCATCTTCCAATGAACAATTTATGGACAAATTTGTCGAAACACTGATTTTATAGGAATTATTTAATTAATTTCTAGCTGTATTTTCTATTTATAGTAATGGTGGCTATCTTGGTTTCCGGGTGTGGTCTAGGGATAAAAATCTGAAGAACCATTCCTTTCAAAACTGGTTGAAATCAATCTGATTTTATAGGAATTTTTCAATATTTTTTCTGTATTTTCTATTTATAGTAACAACTGTTATTTTGGTTGATGGGCTGCGTCATCGGACGGAAATCTTAAAGGGGACCACTGAAGAAACTAGTTCAATTTTGTCGAAACACTGATTTTTTGTAATTATTAAAATAATCTTTAAACATATTTTCTATTTATAGGAATGGCGGTCATCTTGGTTGCCGGATGGGCTCATCAGATATAAATCTGAAAAGGCACCATGGAACAATAATTTCTGCCAACACTGGTTCAAATTGTGTGTTAGGACGTGTTTAACGTCCTACGCCAGCAACTGAATACCCTTGGTCGGACAATTGGTTCAAATTAACCATATCACTGATTTTATAGGAATTTTTTCGATATTTTCTTTTTGAATTTTCATTTTCTAGTAACGGCCGCCATTTTGGTTGACGGATGGAGACATCGGATGGAAATCTGAAAGGACACCACTAAAGAATCTTTCCTACCACAACTACTTCAAATTTCCAGATACACTGATTTTATAGGAATTTTATAATCAATATTTAATAATATTTTCTAATTATAGCAACGGCAGTCATCTTGGATGCCGGGTTGGATCATAAGAAATACATCTGAAAGGGGACCATAGAAGAACCAGTCCTACCAAAACTGGTTCAAATTAAGCATATTACTGATTTTATAGGAATTTTTTCAATATATTTTTTCTGTACATTTTTTTTTCACAGCCGCCATTTCGGTTGATTGTTGGAATCAAAGGATGGAAATCTGAAAGGGGACCACAAAAGAATCATTCCTACCAAAACTAGTTCAAATAGCAGAAACACTGTTTTTACAGAATTTTTTTAACTAATTTTAAGAGTATTTTCTATTTATAGTGACGATGACCATCTAGGTTAGCGGACGAGGTCACCGGATACAAAATATGGAAGAGAACCACCCAGGGACCATTCCACCAAAAATTGGTTCTAAATGGCCAGTGCCATTACTAAAGTTTATGATAATATCAGTTGTTTGTTACCTTAACATTTGTATTCTTCACAAATATATCAGTATGTCAAAAAAAATCCAGTAATTGTATGCATTGTATTTCATATGCATGTAGGTTGATTTTCGTTGGCAAATAAATGGAGTTTGATAACCGCTTTTACTATTCTAGCACCCAAGAAAAATATTTTTCCACTGATATTGCTCCAGGACAGTTTATGAGATCTGGATAATTCAACATTATAATATTTATCTTGTCCATAGATGAGTATTCAGGTTGGACTATGGGCTAACTGTTATGGTTAGAGTGAAAGGTCAAAATAAAGGAGGAAGGATGTGGGTATATTTAAGGTTACGTGAAAGGACTTGAAATAAGTTATGGCTTCTGATAAGCGTTAAAGTATAGGGTTAGAGTTAATATTAACCATCATTATTTTGTTGCTACTCAAGCCCTAACCATTAACAATATTTTTGTGGCAGGCTTTCAAGATGTTGCGTGAACATTTCGAAAGGTTATAGTAAAATTTATGATACTTTGGACAAAATATGTCGGACATTTGAAGATTCTAAACGTAGTACAGTCCTTAAATCGTCCAATGTTACACGGTGCACGGTCGACATTTGCACGGTACACTTTCGAAACATGCATGTTATACGGACACGGTTCGCACGGTACACGCTTATCACACGGTCTATGGTACACGGTGCACGTAACAAATGCACGGTATAAGTTACAAATACACTCCCTGAAAAGTTTAAGTTCCCACACGGACAAACGTTAAACAACAATGCAAAACAAACAGAAAACGAAATCGAGTAAACGGAAACCCAAAATAAACAGCACAAACCCACGATTTAAAAAAAAACTAGAATCGTGCATGCATGTGTATGTACGGAGAGAAATTAAAATCGTGCCAGAGCACGAAAGTGAAGATGTACTCTTGAAAATGCACTTAAGAATAGAAACTACCGTACTTTATTATAAAATAAATTAGCCGTTAAAAGAATAAATTCTGACACAATTTTAATCAATGCAAATGACATAATGAAAAGAATACAAAATGAAAATTTAAAAAATACATTAATTTGGATAATTTATATATAATTATGGCATCCAAAAGTAATAAAACATGTAAAAACACGAGAAATCTATCTTAACGAGGTATATACATATCATACCATGCATAGGCAATGAACTAATTTGAGCAGTTATGACAGACTACAGTGTAAATCAAGGCTTACATATCAGACCTTGATCAGACATTGAGCTATTTCATAATTCACGACAAAACTACAGTCTAAATCCCGACTTAAATATTGGACCGTGATCAGGCATTGAGCTATTTTGATTATCTAGACCGCAGTATCAATCCACGCTTACATTATCAGACCGTGACTAGGGATAGAGCTAATTTGATCATTTATGACAGACCACAGTCTCAATCTAGGCTGACGTATCAGACTGTGACCAAGGATAGAGCTAATTTGATCATTTATGATGGACTGCAGCCTCACTCCAGGTGTATATATCAGACCAAGACTCTGTCATTGAGCTAATCAGATCATTCATAACAGACTGCTGCATCAATCTAGGTTTACATATCAGACCGGACCAGGCATTGAGGTAACTTGATCATTCATTAAAGAATGCAGCCTAAATCTAGGCTTACATGTCAGACCTGGACCAGGCATTGAGCTAATTTGATCATTCATGACAGACCGCAGGCTCAATCCAGGTGTACATATCAGACCCTGGTATTGATCTAATTTGATCATTTCATAACTGACAACAGCCTCAGTCTAGGCTTACATATCAGACCGAGACCGGGCATTGAGCTAATTTGATCATTCATGACAGACCGAAGCCTCAATCCAGGCTTATATATCAGATTGAGACTAGGGATAGAACTAATTTGATCATTCATGACAGACCGCAGCTTCAATCCAGGTGAACATATCAGACTGGGACCAGGCATTGAGCTAATTTGATCATTCATGACAGACCGCAGCATCAATCCAGGCTTACGTATCGGACCGGGCCAGGGATAGAGCCAGTTTGAGTATTCATGACAGGCCACAGCATCAATCCAGGCTTACGTATCAGCTCAGGGCCAGGGAAAGAGCTAATTTGGTCATTCATGACAGGCTGCAACCTCAATTTGCAATCCAGGCTTACGTATCAGACCTGGAAGAGGGATAGCGCCAATTTGATTATTCGTGACAGACCGCAGCCTCAATCCAGCTTATGTATCAGACCTGAACCAGGGATAGTCCTAATCTAATCATCCATGACAGACCCCAGCCTCGATCCAGGCTTACGTATCAGACCGGGACCAGGGATAGAGCCAATTTGATCATTCATGACAAACCGCAACCTCAATCCAGACTTGCATGTCAGATCGGGACCAGACATTGAGCTAATTTGATAATTCATGACAGACTGCAGCCTCATTCCAGGCTTATGTATCAGTCACTGAGCTAATTTGATCATTCATGACAGATCTCAGCTCTCACCACAAGCTTACATATTAGATTGGGATCATGTATTGAGTTAATTTCATGTTTCATGACAGACCTCTATTTTCATCCAAACTTAAATACCAAACCGTAACAAGGCATTGAGCTAGTTTCATACTTTATACCGGACCTATGTCCAATTCAAGTTTCTAGAAGGTACAGGATTAATGAAACGAAAAGAATTGAAAATTTTTTAAATTATTTAGCCGGTTTCTGTTGTACGTGACTGATCAAACTAAATTTAATCCCAATACTACGTATAAAATAATCAGTTGTTTTCTTCCATATATGTACAAGACTAAAATAACGAAATTTGATTTTAAAACCCAAACAAAACGCAATTAGAAGGCATAATAATTAATTCTTTAAAAAATGAAAGTCGTACGATTGTTTCAATTAACCTAAAAATCTTTCATACAATATGCGATAAACAATACGGTACACAATATTCAGACACGATACACAGATTAGGGTACGCGGTAGATACACGAACACGTTTTGCACCTTACACGGACACGGTTCACACGGCACACAATTTTTTGGGAACGTTGAACGGTTCAGGGACTGTAACTAGTTTCCTTGATTAATGCTTCTATTTACATAACATAATGTCAGATATCAATACTAGACAGTTCAAAGGAAGGCTTAGGGGTACAAAAATTATGCCTCTGAGCCTATGTATCACTAATTTGCAGGGTATTCGCCAAGCTTCATACAGTCATTCGGGTATTTTTTAACATTTCAGCTTGCAAAAATCTCGCTGGTTTTATCAAATGCAAAAAGTCACTTCAACAGATTGATTTTTGTTACTACGTATCAATTGAAGATATCACAGCATTGTCTATGCAAGATTTACTGAAAATAAAAAAAAATCAAACAGAAGTAAATCACAGTGGTTTTCATAAATTGTATCTTTATAGTACAAAGTTATGTAAAGGATATAATTTCCAATCATCTATAACAATAAATTATATAATTTTGTTATATTTATGACAATCTCCTCTTTGCGAACACTATAATAAAACGGTCAATTGGCATAAAATTCTTATCAAAGCGGCATGTTTAGGATATATATGATCGTGGAGCTGCAACTGCATTAGTTTGGTGATCGGACATCTTGCTTTATTATTCCAAAGGAAGAGCAAGACCCAGGCGGTATTCACTACGATATCAATAAATCATTAACTATTTTCTCCAAGCTAATAGACGTCCGATTTTCTTATATTAACTTAACTTTTCCCTCGTTTGTACATTATTGGAAAATTACATTATTTATCATTAATAAACTTGATTAGACAATCTTTACCCTAATTTGCATTGTCTGTTTTCTCTTTTGATTAAGCTACGATAAGTCGTATCCTACAGTTAATGATTTGTGTTTTTCACTGATGTCAAAGTGGATGTCGATATTTTTTCAGAAGATTTATTTGAACAGTGCCATTTATCAAATGTCGAATCAGAAATCAAATTTAACAGAATCAATTTGATTTTTGTTAATCATTCTGAAGTGACTCATTTATCAATTTTGAATTATCTAAGTGTTTCATACGACAATAGTGTGTTAGTGCATGTCATCCATATTCAAAGTCAATAAAGTGTAGTGATTCAAACTGACACCGATGACAATCAGGGAAATATGGTGTAGTTTCAGTTCTAAAAGCTTTATTTAACATAGATTCTGTACTTGCTAAAATAAACTTTTGGTGACCTGAGCAGATACGTTCAAATTGGACTAAATTACAATTCACATTTGCTGTAATTTTCAATTAGAAGGTAATAATCACTATATGTTTCTTGAAAATTAATTCCAACAACGATCTATCCATGAATGAAAAAATCATAATTTTTTGTTTTTTGTAAACCAGATAGCGTCATATAAACATATGATTGCTATCTACTCTCTTACCTCATCCTTAATCGACAGGCGGCTGGTTACTGAGGTTTATTGTCACTTTAAGCAAGTTTTTGGCTATATCATTGATATAAGACTAACTGGGGAAGTTAAATAAAGACAGTTATGCAGTTAAACCGGTTATGCCCCAGACCTTGGGTAGATGTCTGGAAACCTTATTACGTGAAGGGCTCGAACCAACGACATAGTGTTAGGCTTGTGATTATAGATCAACGACCTTAACCACTCGACCACGAAGGCGACATCCTTCACCAAGCTTGGTGTTTGAACTTAGAATGCCTGAATTGCCTGATTTGCGAATGTACTACTGACATCCCTAAGTCAGCTTCATACCTTGACCTTTACCTCGAAATTGACTCTAGATGAAGACTTCAAACTAAACTCTATAACTATTATGATGACTTTTCCTTTCCAATGGTCAACTTCCCAGTCATCAGTAGCTATATTCCAGCAGTACCGGCGTATGGAGTCAACATTTTGCAACTCATATGTTATTCTAGAGCTTGTGATCAGTACCATGGTTTTCTAACAGGGCTCAACTGCTGACGAATAAGTTACTTAAACAAGTCATTTTCTGTAAGGCAGTAATTATTAATACGCATAAACGGCCAAAATAGGGGAAAAGTTCAAAATTACTCTAACCATAATGAAAACTTGCTTTGATTAACTCTATTTTCAGGTTACCAGGTAATGTAAGTGTTGATAACCAAGATCCAAATTTTCTATACTCTGTTAGATACACTTGAAATATTTCTTAGTCTTTATTTCACCTTTACATAACAATAAAGGTTCGTTTATTTTTGTTCGTGCTTTAACTGTTCCACTCCCTGTCTACATTACTAACAATGAACCTCCAGGGATATGATGCTGATATTTTTCTATTTTGATTCCATAATTTCGATAATCATATCCTGCTACGTATCTGTAGACTTCTGGGGGACGTGATACTGAGATATTCTTATTTAAAGTGGCTCTAGCCCATAAATATTTTATTCATTTCAATCAAACAGTAAATCATCAGTTGCTGTCAGATTTTACATAATGATTTATTATTCTGCAGAAAGAAGCATTAAGTCTCAGTCTGCACAGAATGTGTTCAATTTTCTTAGTTAAAACAGACAGTAAAATGTAAGGTAACTCATTGTTATGTTGAATAATAGATGTTACCATGAAATTACCGCAATAACGCAGTGTTACTGCATTCATGTAAAAAGGGGTATAGTAAAATAATTTATTAAATCAAAACACAGCCGGAGAGAAATTAATTTCCGTCTTCTATTTTTTTTCTTGGGTAAGTTGAGTACAATCACAAACTGACTAATTATCGTTTGAAAGGGCATATTGGGAGCATAATTTTTCAATCGAAAGTAAGTTCAGTAAAAGCCATAAATAGCCCTAATATAGGGGAACTTTTTTCTGTGGAAACCGGTGAAAGATTACTGAAAATATGATTTTGGATACATCGAAATACAAAACTGACATTTTTAGCACGTACCTTTATAAGGAATGTCATATATCTGAGACCTTTTGCGAATAATTTAACTTTATTCAACATCTGCCCTATCGCATTCTAGAAACTACTGACCACATTCCTACACCAAGAATAATTTTATCCAAAAATACGTCTTATACCCCGAAAGATGCAGTTTTCTATAATGAGAAAAATAGTAGATACATTTACCAACTGCAAATCAAAAACTCATGGATCCATGAATCAAACTGCAGATTCGAAATCAAACGAAGGGAGACCAGGTGCGTCGACAAGGTAAGCAACTCCTGCTATTCTATCATAACCTGTCGTGCAATTTCATGTCAAGTCAGTAGTGGTTAGATCCGGGAAAAGTCAAATTTTGCAGTGTAGGATTCAGTTGTTCGATTTATGACAAAAACAAATCATCACTTAACAGGGGATTAAAGACAATTTGAAGCATTCCACCAGCTGGTGGTGATGGCCATAAAATGTATGGAAGCATGACTTAAATCTAATTGTCTCAGAATTCTGCTTTAGTAACTTTCCTGTCAACAGTTTACCCCGGTTAAAAAGTCACTGTAGCATGAACAGACGTTAGCGTATTGTATCATTTGCGCCATGTGCAGGGGCAGATGTTACATTGCTGCTCTAGAAAGGAAAGTTTACTATAGGGAAATTAAGTGGTCTCGTTTGTCATAGATCCTGTATTGTACGAGTCTTTTATTATCAATGTGAGGAGGTAGGAAGAAGACCTTGTCTGTGTAGTATCCTTAATTTCTATTTTACTTGGATATATCCGATGTAAATAATCGCCATTGTTTAGTGAAAGAAACATATATCTGAAAGTGAAATTAAAGGACTTTTCAACCTTTTTGCTGCTTTCATCTTTCAACCGTATTAGGTAAATTATGCCGCGTATGAATATGGAAATAGGTCGACAAGGAGGGGAACAAAGCTTGTCATTGGGAAGTCGATTGTCTGTTGAAAGTCTATCGAATAAAACAAACATGTTGTCAATTAGACAGTCTAGCGTCTATAGAATCTCAATTGCAGTGTATTTTGAATCAGTGTGTGTGTGTGTGTGTGTCGGAATACGATTTTCTCTACCTATCAACAAATTTTATACCTGCAATTTCCCTTTTTATGGAAAAATATTCAATTATAAACAATTTGAAACGTTCCTCTTTTTTCGAATGAGGTGTTGTGTAGAAAAATTAAAGGTCTTGATACTGATACTTTAAAGAACTATCATCCAAACATTTCAGTAATTCCTTTGAGTGTTTTAGAATCCACATCTGACATACACCGGTAGTAAATAGGATCGTTCACAGTATTTATGGAGAGATCTTCTTTTACAGTAGTAAGAACGGTAGTAAGGATCGTAGGAAGATGTTTTGTGGAACATCTGGAAGAACCTGCAAAACGTTGTTGTATGAACATGTTTGTAGTTTATGTATCCTATACAGGGTGGAAACTTCGGATCTTTGTCCTTTGTTTCAGTGTAAAACGAAAGAAGAATCGACTTGTGGTTTTTAAAATATCTTTCTTGGACGTGGTTAGAGTGTAGGTAGGATTTCCAGATGAATTACATTGTATTTATAACTGAATCCATAAGCAGCTTGAAATTATGCTTCTAGTTGATTGGCTGATGTAGTCGATATTTAGGGTACTTACTTCGTAACTCACGAAGTTTACTGTCGTGAACTATGTGTATTTCGCCCGTAATAACATGCCAGGCGGACTTTATTTGAGGGGTGAGCGAGAACAAGAACTATCTGGAGGTTAGTCCTTGACAGCTGCAGTACTGATGTCCTGCAAAACCTTTTTGTAGTTAACTTTGGATGCTTTGTGTGTGTAGTACACGTATGAAAATAAGCGGTACGAAATGATCTGTGAAGTCGAGTGTATTTTCGACTGTAACGGCTTGTGATGAAAACTAATTCCTACGTTAACTGCTGCTAAGTCCTTATTAGAGCATTTAAGTTTGACAAAATGACGTATAGTATCATTGTCAAGGCGCCTTTGGACATGTTTAAAAGTTCCATGATTGGCAATATCCATAGTAATTATCGGCCACAATTCTGATTCTAATAAAGTTAGGATCAGTGATAGGGGAGTTCTGGTTCATTGATGAGTGACTAAAATTTTGAAAGAGGAATAAAATATAGTACGAATATGTTTGATCTCAAGAGTTTTGACGTAAGGAGCAAAAGGTCGTCAAAAGAAACCTTGTGTATTTCAGGACGTAAGTAATGACGGTGACCATGACCCTCATTCGTCATTTCATTGTATTGTAAGTTCTACCCTAATTACATTGCTTGCAGTTAGGGATAAAAAAAATACCGAAATTTTGTTGCATCCATATGGAATAGCAGTCCCAAGTTCCTGCATCCAGTACTCATTTGGAATGGTTAGTTCGGGGATAAATTTTCTTTTTTAATATCAGTTTTCACAGAAACAACACAGTAATCCGGTTGTTTAAAGCAATTTTATGTAACTGATCACTGCGGGTCTTTGACATTATATCTATATGAACACTTTCATCTATTTAGGTGTTCGATTTCACCAACGTCATTGTGTCCACAATGATTACAGACAATATTAGTAGTTGTATAATCCAGATCTTCAAGACTCAAAGAGAAAAGAAAAGGTAAGAAAACAGAAGGATCAATCGACAAAAATCACCAATCAAGGGACGCAGAAAAAATCCGGATTAAGACAAAGGCCAACAAACAAACAAAGACACACGAAAAACTAAAGAGGAGGATGAGCAACGCGGTCCCACCAAAAACAGGGGTCCGAATGAGCAAGCGGTGTCTGCCTCTTATAAGACACCCGCCGTGTTGCCCATTGTCATATCACGTCAGAGTGTGGAAGGAATTCTTTGTAAGATTAATGGTAAATTGTAGGTTTGTACTTTACATTTAGGGGACGACATTTAGATATCGGCAATAGAATACCGAGGGAACATGTTCAGAAAGGAAGAATCCGTAGACAAGGCAAAACTAGGAAGACAGAAACGGAAAAACTATGAAAATGACAAAAAGACAATATAAAACTGAAGAAAAAAATAAACAGAAGAGAAAGAAAACATGGACAAGACGACGCAAAAACCAAAGCACTTACAATGTGAACCCTCACAAAAACCGTGGGTGACATCAGGTACTCTAGAAGGGTAAGCATGTCCTGCTTCGTCGGCGGCACCTGTCACATTGTAAGTTGGGATGT
>JAOXYJ010362211.1:0-15499 GCA_028566555.1 Lithophaga nigra | reverse complement strand
GACAGGGCTCAACTGCTGACGAATAAGCTTCTCAAACAAGGGTATGTTGCTCCCAGGTTGAAGTCATCCCTTCAAAATTTCTATGGCCGTCACCACGAACTGGTTGATCGTTATGGGATATCCGTTTCCCAGATGAAATTGGATCTTTTTCCCCGAGCCATAGTTTCGTCTTTCCTCTCCTCGAACATTACCTTTTCCCATACCTCACAACGGGCAACACGGCGGGTGTCTTATAAGAGGCACGCACTGCTTACTCATCCGGAGCACTGAGTGCACCTCATGTTTTTGTTGGGGTCCGTGTTGCTCATCCTCGTTTTTAGTTTTTCTTGTATCTTTGATGTTTGTCTGTTTGTATTTGTCTTAATCCGGATTTCGTCTGCGTCCCTTAATTGATGATTTTTGTAATTCACCCTTCGGTTTCTTACCTTTTTTTAAAAAAAAAATCCATCCTCCAGCCTTTCTGCATATTGAGTGTCATTATTTCACACTCCATACAAATACCTTTTTATCACATTTAATTAGCAATTAACACCTTGTTTCCGATAGCTGTAATGGGAGATTGGCAATATTTGTCTAATTTTGTCTAACCCTGTTTAATTAGCCACTGTGATTATGCATTCTGATTGGCTAATCGCTATCGATCGATAGATTTTACGGAGAGGTCAATTCTGTGTAATTAAATTCTAGAAGGAAACATAGATTTCTCACATTAACAGATGTGACTATTATCATCCGTTGAATTGTTCAAACTAGAGTTTCCCAGATATTTTTTTACTGAATGGCACGATTTTTTTTCAATTCCGATAGTTTTAAACTAGTGCGAACGAGTTTTAAAAACTTTGCGCACGGCTTTCAAACTAGTGCACAAGTTTTTTAAACTCGTTCGCTCGAATATTAAGAACCTTGCAGACGACTTTAAAACTAGCGCATAAACCTTTTTATCGTGTGCTGGACATTTCAATCTCTTGCTCACGACTTTTCAATATCGAACGCATGACTTTTCAAACATCTGGCTGAATGAGCTGCATAATGAATGCAATAATTCATTGGATGATTAGCAGGTTTGAATTGTTTTTATAACTCAAAATTTAACTCTTAACTTGAACTTCAACTCGAACTTTAACTCAAACCCCAACTCTAACTCGAACTCGGACTTTAACTCGATGGTTCCCACACTCAAATTAACTTCGTATTTGTCCCTCCAGCCAGCCGTGTTTACTTTTAGCGACGTATACTAGTAATTAATATTGGTTTGCGGTAACTTAATTTCAGCCATAAGTACCCCCATTTGAAAAATATAGATAAACGACATTCATCATCACTGATGCTGTTCTAGAATTTTTCCTAGTATTGATATAATGGAATGGTTTCACATGTATGAACTTAGAAATTACATAATTTTTTAGATATGTTTAAAGGAATTCCCGTGGTTTGTCCTACCGATTTTTCAATAAATACGAGTCTCGCAGGTCATCACCTGAGTCAACAGGAAAGGTCATTTCCCTCACCACTGTCCATTTCCCTTGATAAGCCTTTGAGTTCCAAACTTCCGGTTCTTTCCTTCTTCAATTTTAGTCCTTTAACCTGCAATTCCATACTCTCTCCAGAACTGCAACGGAATTACCTCCACTTTCAATTGCTTTTGTTAGGAAATTTGGATCGAATTAAAATTAAACAATGAACGATTGTTAGACCTGATACCTCTAAACATTTCAGTAGTCGTCTGTAACAAAATTAAGGAGACAGGAAAGGTACCATCCAGATTTGTCTCCCATGGCACTGAAAACCTTGTTATCGAAATAACTCCGAAATCGTGAGAGATAGAGAGAATATTAAGGATGGAAAATGTTTAGGAACATGTAACGGTGATTCAATATGTTTCGGCCAAAACATTTTTGACGACTCCTTATCGCATTTATTGCCCCTTGAAAATTGACGAGAATACGTTAATGGTGTAAACTCATTAACGGTTAGTCGTAGACACTTAGGACTTAAATCAATGATCATCTAAGGCCAGATGTTGGAAACCTTGTTATCTTAATAACTCAGACACAGTAAAAGGTAGCTAATGGAAAATATTGTGGAAATGTTCAGTTTCTTAAGTCGCAACATTTTCATGATTCTGTCTATTTAATTTGACGGTCTAGTGTAGGACTTATTGCCCTTTAAAAATTAAAAATTATTATTTCTCGAAAACTGTAAAAGATGGCTGATGAAAAATTACGATGCAAGATTTTCATGGTTTGGTCATGTTCAGCTTCACGAAACAAAATATTTTTTTGATCGGTCAACTCAATTTGACGATTCTTAGCTACAGGAGTTATTGCCCTTTGAAACATTTAAATTGTTATAACTCATACACCGTAAAAGATAGCTGATGAAAAGTAACTGGAAAAATATTCAGCTCCTTAAAATGAAAGATTTTCATGATTGGTCAGTTCAGTTTGATGATCTCGTATTAAAGATATTGCCCTTTGCAAAATTTTAAAGTGTTATAATTCAAAATATGTAAAAGATAGCCGATGAATTTAAATTGGATAAATAGTCACCCTCTTATGATGCAACATTTTATACTTCGGATAACTCAATTTGACGATTCCTTATGGGAGTTATTGCTCTTTAAAAATTTTAAATTGCTATTTCTCGAAAAACGTAAAAGATAGCTGAAAAAAAGAAAAGAGAAAATGTTCAACCCCTTTTAAGACGCAACATCTTCCCCATTACTTTTCACCAGCTATCTTTTACAGTTTTCGAGTTAAATCAATTTTAAATTGGGGGAAATGTACAACTTCTCAAACGAAAAACTATTCATGATAAAGGTCAACTCAGTTTTACGATCCCTTATAGGAGGTATTGCCCTTTGAAAACATTAAATTGTTACAACTTGTAAACTGTAAAAGTAATTGAAAACGCTTCAGTTCGTTAAAACGCTAATTTTCAAAACACGGTACACCCAATTAGACGATATCGTATAGGACTTATTTGCCCTTTGAAAATTTACAATTGTTATTTCTCGAAAACCGTTAAAGATAGCAGATGAAAAGTAATAGGGGAAATGTTCAAGTTTTCAAAACAAAACATTTTGATTTTTCAATTTTACAATCCCTTATAGGAGTTATTGCCTTTGAAAAATTTGAATTGTAATAACTTGAAAACAATAAAAGCTAGCTGATGAAAAATAAGGTAAAATATTCAGCTTCTTTTAAGACACAATATTTTCATTTTGAGTCAGCGCAATACCACATCCCGTATAGGAGTTATTGCCCTTTGAAAATTAGAAATTGTTATTTCTTGAAAAACCGTATATATACATGTAGCTGATTCAACGCAGAACTGTAAGTAGTAGAGACCTGAGATCTTCACCATTGGTTTCTGAAACATACGACTTTGAAAAGAATGAAAAGATCAGAGGTCGGAACGACGGGTAAAACCTTTTACTTGTTCTCTGAACAAATGAGTTCTTCAATTTAAACCTATTATTCTAATGCAAAAATATTTTACGTAACAAAAAGGTATCAGTATAGAATCGTATTGCTGAAACTGAGGGTTGTGTTGGGTTGCTGGGGTTTATTATTATTTTTCAGCAATTTTTCAGCTATATCGTGACTACCAGACTTACTGGGGAGGAAACCCGGATAGCATACTAGCTGACCCGGAAAAAAACCCTGACCTTGGGCAGATGTCTGGATTGATTTATTGTGTTTGTTTAACGTCTAGCGGAAAATGTTTTATGCAAATTCACGACGAGAACAAATTCATAATCTATCAATTGGTAGGATCTGAAAAGTGGGTACACCGAGGAAATGACGGATAATTTTTTTATTGAAGGTATATTGGGTAGGGTCAGTAATTCAGCCTTACAACTGCTCACCTCCGGACTCGGTAGGTATCTGGATACCTTAACAGTTGAATCATGGAGGGAAGGACTCAAACCCGCGACAATGGCGTTAGGCTTGTGGGTATGAATCAGCGACCTTAACCACTCGACCACCCAGGTCCCCTAACGAAAGTGATGATTTGTGGTCATCGATGAAATGCATATTTTCCTGTTTTACATATTTAGCAATAGAATAATCAAACTAAGTGATTGCTTCTTTTCGACATGCTTCGAATAATTGAGTCCACATTTGACTATTCCGGGATCCGGCTATTACTGGACTTGACATGAAATCGCACTATGATCCACTATGGATGAAGTTAGAATAGCATGAGATGCTTACTCGGTCAACGCACCTGATCTCACTCCTTTAGGAGTCCGTGGATTTCCCTTCGATGAGTCATAGATTTTTATCTCTGACTGGTATCACATATTTTTTCCTATATGGAAACGAGAAGGTAAGTTCCGTGCGTTTAAGTGTGGTGTGAATGTTTCGAAAATAACTGCTTTAAAATAGTTCTTAATAAAAATAGTTTCAGGTGATTGCTATTTTCCTTCGTCTGCGGATTATGGTGGAAATCTCAATCATACTCTGTCTGGAACTCGTTGTCAGCGCTGGGACACGAATATTCCACACAAGGATAGGGTTGAACCAGATGATCCCGATGATCGTGCATCAAACTTTTGTCTTGATCCGGATGATATGGGCACGCCCTGGTGCTACACAATGGACCCGAACAGAAGATGGGAATTCTGTCGTGTTGCTAAATGTACGTATACCATATGGACTTAAAATAATTAAAATGTCATAATTCAGTATCCGTACATTTTTCCGAACTTTGACACGGACCCTGATGGCTGATTGTCACAGGCACATGTAGTTATCACAACTCTCTGTGTGAATAGATACTTGCGTCCTATCGCCTCTAAATAGCAAAATCAAGGGTGTGCTCTAAAATTTCTTATGTCATAAAGTAATTTACTGAAAGGTCGATTGTTCTCTCTGCATTCTGCCTTCCTTCACATGGAAGCATTATTCCTAATATATAGTAGAAAGGGTCTGAACGTTCAATCAAACAAACAAAGCATACTTTTAAATATCAAATACGTTGCATATCGTTGGTAATTTGCCTACAATTCACCCATCGAAGTGCTAAAAATTTTGAGACCTCAAGTTAATCCTTTCTGCAGTTGGTCGACAATATTTGTAATGAACTCAGTTTTGCCACAAACGCAGTAAATGTCCGTTTTTTATCAACACCGATCATGTTGAATCACATCGAAAGCTTTATTTCTTAATTTTTTTCTCACTCTGAGAGTTTGTGTTAATAGGTGTTTTCATTTTGAAAATCTAATGATTTTATTTTATTGAGATAAAAAGTCTAAAAATATAAGACAAATCGCAGCTTTAGAGGTAAAAAATACTGGGACAGAGAGATTTTACAATATCTTATTTATGTCCTGAAATGTTCCTGTCTCTTTTGACAAATTAATATTTTAAGTGTCATTCTATAATGAATAAAAGATCATTGCCAACACAAATCAATTATGAACTTACCAACTAAAACGTGTACCTTGTTCTTAGTAACATCAATTAAAATAACTTTCGAAATTCGAATGTGGGAATTTATACCATGAGCGACAGAACAATCCAGTAATTCACGAAAGCGCGTAGCGCACAAGTGAATTATTAAAGCTTTCGTTCGCGAGTTATAGAAATTTCCATATTCGAATTTTATAGGTAGTTATTCCATTAATTAAATTGATTTAAAAGACGTAATGGCCATCGTGAGAACGCCGATAATAACGATTGCCATGACGTCGCGCGAGTGAAATTACAGGTTTTATCTCACGTGCGAAATATCAGATTTTCTTTCACCGAAAAATCATAGTATTTCATAGCTTCCAATGTTCAAAATATATATTATTATGGTCAAACGTTAATGTTAATTTGGATATTACATGTTTCGGATAGAAAAAAAAATAGATATGCAAAGTGGGTAAGAAGCAAAATTTTTATAATAATAGCCAGCAAAAAGCTTGTTTGTTTAGCGATCGAAACAGTTCAAGAAATGTTTAATTAAAGCCTTTTCAATCCATTGTTAGATATCGCTTTAATATCTTAAACCTCTTTTGAACCTCCAGAAGTCGAAAATCTTTTATTTTTAGGAACTTTTGAGTTACTTATGCAAAGTAGACCGAAATTTACGTGGTAAGCATGCATCATAATAATAGCCTATTAACAACTGTAAGGGCTCATCGGTAATATAAAAAAATAGTAACCAAGGAAACAAATTAGTTATCAATAGTGAGAACAATTGTTTATGTCACAAATGTACATTTTTTCAGGTGGTTCCTGCTTCTCACCACCTGCACCACCGGCTAGAACCAAAATGCGTAGAACCGTCAATAGAGGTGTAATGGCGGCAATTCATTCCTGTCAAGTCTTCACTGGTGAAGAATCCGTAGAACATTGCCCTGTATCTACATGCACAGACAATAATGTCTGGACAACATTTAACATGTCATGCTCAGGTACCAATAGCTTACATATGCAGCTTAATTGGAAAGATTATTGAAAGTGAAAACAAATTATTCTGTCGTTATATTTTGTGTTTTCAATGACGAAAAGAGTACAGCGACAATTTTATTTTTCATTTACGTTGAGGTTTCACTTTCGTAGGTTTTTCTTTTCTCTTCGCCTTCGGGCAATAATATATCACAGTACCAAAAGTAAGCAATTATAAAAGTATATTGTTCTTTAGTCTGCACTACTGCAGACTCCGATTCTACCTTTTATATTCTTTTGCAACTTTTACTTTTTTTAAAAATGCATATTTTTTAAAAATTCCAAACCTGAGAAGTTTTAGTGAAGTTGTTTTTTTAACAAAAGCGTGAAAAAATATTGAAAGCAATGTCATGCAGTCATTTTATTCTTGACATATGCGAAATTGTTAAATTAGTTTCAAAAATAAAAATCTTCCATATAGATGACACTGATGATACATGAAATTCTCAATCACTCTGTCTCTTTGTCATAGGCTTTCTATAGTAATGTTTTCCTATTTATAATACTTTTCGACACTGACCACACATTTTGTAACACTTTCAGTTAAAGACTGTTACACGGAAGGTACACCATACACTGGTAAAGTGTCATGTGCGATGAACGGTGAACCCTGTCAACCATGGAACCTCGCTGGACATCTTTTGCCTCCCGATCCAGCTGACCACGAAACAAACTACTGCAGAATTTTCGGCGGTGAAAATGCACCCTGGTGTTATTTATCATATGTTTGGGATTTTTGCCCTGTTCCAAAGTGCTGACATTTTTCTTGACATTAGGCAATTCACTAGGCAATACACACATGGTGTAAATTCTGTAAATGTAGTCCCTTCTTGCTAGTCGATGAGTTAACATTTATCAACTCAGAATTGGAGTCTTAAAAAATGTGGCACTAAAACGTTTTTATTTTATTTTTTTTTTGCATGAATCGATGCGTCAGATAAAAATTTATCTATTCAAATGTTGGAGCTAAATTTGCTTAATTTTACAGATCGGTACTGTTGAGGTTCATTATAAGCAATGGTCTAATAGACCTTTGTGAACAGCCATAATCAACAACTGTCAAGGAAAGGGTTTTTAATAAGATACTTTCCTCGGAAGGGAATATATAACATACCACTGCGGGAATATTGATGTTTTCAATATATATACTGCCTACTAGACTACATGTAAGCCTTGCTTTATACGACATCCTTGATACGTCTAGTACAGCGATTGAAGGATATATTAAACATGTACAAAATTCTCAATCCCTAAAAACGAAAATGTAAAGAAATACCCTTCAACTTCCTATTGAAAGATTGCCCACATAATACCTATAAAACGCTACAGGTTTTCCTTGGATGTGTACTAATTTTTTAATGTTGCCCCGAAATAAATTAAATTTCACAAAACTGCGCTGCCAAGTGTTGTACAAACCTAAGTATCAGGTCCGTGTTGCTCATCCTCGTTTTTTGTTTTTCTTGTTGTGTCTTTGATGTTTGTTTATTTGTCTAAATACGGAATTTGCCTGCGTCTCTTGATTGATAATGCTTGTCGATTGATCCTTCGGTTTTCTTACCCTTTTTATCACTAAATCATGACGGAACCGCAGGAAAATGCCAGGTTGACGCCCGCATATTATATTGCTTGATGTATATATGTAATTAATTCATAATTAGATTAATTAAAATCATTATCCTCGCATCTTCCTTGGTCGCCCACAGAAATGTAAGAAAAACTAGCATAAAGTGCCCTCGGAAAGTAGAGAAAAAATAACTTGCAAAATGTCAATGGATAATATTATTTCGTTTCATGCATATATTAACAATCTCAAAAGTGAGGGTCAGTAATCATTAGACTGATTGGTCTACTAACGTTTGGGTCAGTAATCATTAGACTGATTGGTCTACTAACTTTTGGGTAACTTTGTGGAAATTAACCATAATGAAGCCATAATAAAACCTTGCAAACAGCTATTTGGTTCGGAAATATAAGTGTCCATATTAAGAGGGATTTATTACCATGAAAATTAAACACGCCAACTTTACATTCAGGTCGGCGATTTTCATTAATCAAAATCAATAAAAGGCACTATATACGGTGCTACATCAACAGCAAAGCAGACTATAAGTCTGTTGTAACGAAATACTTGAAGGCTACAGTCTGGCTTCTAGAGATATCACCTCTGACATACAATTGATATTTTTCTAAAATGAATTCTAGTTTTTTCTCCTTTCTCCTGCTTACGTACAGCTGCTGGCATATCAAAGGCCCTTGTGAAATGTTTCAAGTTCTCAGTGTATTGAATTTCCTGTATGTAGTATAGATTTATTCCCTCTGTTTCAGTATGAACAAGATCCATCTCCTGAATGAATGAGAACTTGAACACATATTCAGTTGACTATACATACCTGTTTTTTTTTCTCTTCATATATAAGATTTACCTGCTTAGATTATAAATGATTTTTAACGGTTACCTGTGAAATTAAAACGGCGCAAATGAAAGATCTATTTTTAGAGCAACCGAAAGATTTAATATGGAGCAAATGAAATATGGGTCATTTTTCAAATTAGCGCAAATGAAATGCTCCTAATCAGGCATAGTTTCGAGTTGCTGGAGGTTTCAATTATAATATTCGCAGTATGAAGATTTCATGCAATTAATATCAGAAAAGAAATACGTGTCATTCAATTTTGAAAATGCATTTATAAGATGAATGATACGGTGCCGATGCAGTATTTTGTTCAATATTGTGCCGATGTGGTATTCTGTTCAATATTGTGTCTGTGCGGTATTCTATTCAATACCGTGCCGATGTGGTATTATAGTATCTTCCAGTGTCTGTAATTCTGGTATCACCATTTTTTTCATTATTTTCCAGTATCTGTAATTCTGGTATTACCATTATCATACAGTATCTGTAACTCTGGAATGCCAATATTTTCCAGTATCCGTAATACAGGTAATACCAGTATTTTCCAGCATCTTTAATTCTGGAATACCAATATTGTCCAGTATCTTCCGGTATTCTAGAGAAAAACATTTTAATGATAATATTGGAATCGCAGTATTCGTCGGTATCTTCCAGAATTACAGATACAGAAAGATACTAGTAACAATACTAGTACAGAAAATTGTACCATTACTGTTTACAATACTGGTACTACCAGTATCGCGTTTGTATTCTTCACTTTATTCCCGGTATCCTGCTCAATACTGTGCCATTGTGATATTCTGTTCAATATTGTGCCGATGTAGTATTCTATTCAATATTGGATGTGGTATTCTGCTCAATATTGTGCCGATGTGTTATTCTATTTAATATTTAGCCGATGTGGGATTCTGTTCGGCACTGTGCTGGTGGTATTCTGTTCAATATTGTGCCGATGTGGTGTTCTTTTAAATATTATGCTGATCTGATATTTTGTTCAATATTGTGCTGGTATTCTGTTCAAAATTGTGCTGATGTGGTATTCTGTTCAGTATTGTGCCGATGTGGTATTCTGTTCAGTATTGTGCTGATCTGGTATTCTTTTCAGTATTGTACCGATGTGGTATTCTGTTCAATGTGCCGATGTGGTATTTTATTTAATATTGTGCCGATGTGGGATTCTTTTAGATATTGTGCCGGTGATATTCTGTTCAAATTTGTGCCGATGTAGTATTCTGTTCAATATTATGCCGAGGTAGTGTTCTGTTCAGATATTGTGCCGATGTGGTATTCTATTCAATATTCTGCCTAACTGGGATTCTGTTCGATATTGTGCTGGCTGTTTAATGTTGTGCCAATGTCGTATTCTATTAAATATTGTGCCTATGAGGTATTCTGCTCAATATTGCATCGATGTGGTAGTCTGTTCAATATTGTGCCGAGGTAGTGTTCTATTCAATATTGTGCCGAACTGGGATTGCGTTCGATATTGTGCCCTTGTGGACAATTGTGTCGATATGGTATTCTGTTCAATATTGTGCCGAAGTGCTATTCTGCTCAATGTTGTGCCGATGCGGTATAATCCAGTTCAATATTGTGCCGATGTGGTATTTTGTTCAATATTGTATATGCGTCGATGATTTTTTTTTTATTTTTGTTCCTTGGTTGTTGTTCGTTATTTGGTTATTATTTGTTAAACCTATTTCTTCATTACATTTTGCCTAATCATCAGATTAGACCTTATATAAACACAAGTCTGGAAAAGCAAAAAAAAAACAAACAAAACAAAACAAAACCAAAATTGGTTAGTCGATAAATTATTTTTCTTTCCAGTTGTTCAGAAAATATTGTGGAGAGTGTTTCAAAAATGACTGTTTAAAACAATGCATTTAAATTTGACAATAAAGGAATATAACTCTACAAATATGAAAGTTTCCACAGCAAGGATAAAAAGTAAAAATTATTCTAAAGCTAGTTCACACAAGATCGTGTCAAAGTCTTATTTTGAAAATATTGTGCATTTTGGTAAAATTGCAAAAAAAATTCTTTGTGCCTTTTGTTTCAATAATAGATAGTACTAAAGATGTTACAAAAAGATTAAAATATACCCTCTAGGTGATTACTCAAATGATCGAAGGTAAATCTGATATAAAAAATGTGTATTCTGTACTGAGAGCGGTTAGAAATATTTTCGAAAATTGGCAAAAATCCCCGGTAACTAAAAGACTTTGAATTGTTCATTTAATGGATAAATTACAATATTTTTAAAATTTAATAATAGTGATGAAAAGAATTTTAAATAAAGATTACTTCTTACAAATTAATGAGTTACTTATGATTCCGCCTGTATATCAAGTACTAGTGGGGGTAGAAACCATGGTAGCAGGTACCATAATTTTAACAAGCAGCCATAGTAAAACGGATAAAAGTAGTTTAATGTCACTTACATTGTAATGATTCTGACAACAGTAACAATACTAGTGCCAAATTTAATGCTGTAAAATATGCAAAGGGTGAAAACTCCAGGGGATAACTATAATTTTCCAAACAAAATAAATGAAAAGAATATTAAAATATTAAAAGTTGTCGGCAGTAACTATCTTTGTACATTATATGAATTTTTACCGTGTAATCAATCAGCGATGTTTTTTAATCTAAAAATAGAATGAGCAGATGACCGATGTTCCCTGAATCATTTATCCAGACGATAATACATGACCGTTATCAACACAGAATTAAACACAAGCACGCTGTGGAAGAATATGGAAGAAAATGGACAAAGCATGAATCAGTTGAACCGGATACTTTACCTGAATGGATCAAAGCCATGTTAGATTTTTAATTGGCATATGCGAAGAACCATCATCTAATCGTTCTTCAATCATTTTAACAATTTCATATAAGAAGCCTTTTGTATCTATTTCCTATTTGGTCCTATGTTAAATTATATCCTGCTGTGGAGGCCTACTCAGATTTCCCATCAGAACCAAAAATACAAATTAGTGAAGGACCATCATGTTATCATTTGTGCATAATCTTGATTCAAACAATTAAACGGTTTCAGACAAGAAACGTTTTATGTGTATTTTCCATAGAGTCCTATGTTAAACTATTTTTCGCAGTGGCAGCCATCTTGGATTTCCGATTGGCACCAAAACATAACTTAGTAGAGGACCAACCAATGATAATTCACACATTGAAACAATTCCATTGGCAATGTAGTTTCTGATAAGAATATCTTTGAACTTTTAGCCAATGAAAACACGATAATGGCCTTGGCTGCCAAATTGAATTTCGTATCGACACCAAAAACAAAAATTTTGTAGATGACTGCCTAATGCACATTTCTGCCAAATTTGGTTTCATTTCGCCTTGTAGTTTCAGAGAAGAAGACTGAAATTTGAAAAGCTAACGACAACCGCAAAGTGAATACATGTAGCAACAGCTAACCTGATCCTTTAGATCAGGTCAGCTAAAAAGGTCATATCGTAGACAGCTATTTATTTCGCTACATTATCAAAACAGGGTCATAAGAACAAATGCCACTTTCTCTGGAAAAATCTTGATTCTTCCTAAAACTCAAAACTGTATTATTATTATTATTATTATTATTTTCCTCTGGAGACTGGAACAATCGTGTTAAGTTTGCTAAAGGGCCGAGAGAACGGATAACTCTGAAACCTAATGGAATGAGCAGTGTGTTACGAGGACACGAGGCACGTAGTTGTATGATGAACATTATGTTGTATTTTTGACATATTTGGTGAATGGACTTTGTTCATTTTGATTATTTGTAAATGGATCTGGTTGTATAATTATTATCTGGTAAAAATGAACACAAAATAAGAAAAAAAAAGAACGTGTATATCGGTAAAATGCCCCGTAGTTTGAAATTTTTATTTAATTTTTTTTAAAAAAAACAAGATTCAAACTTCTACCTCAATGCTCCAAAATTTGAATGATCCAACTTCACGGATGCCAATAATTAGATGTTAGCGTAACATATCTCTTGTGTAATTAGCTTACTAATGTTATTAAATCTTTGCTCATTTCCTTCAGAAATTGAATTATATACCATGTGCTCCAACATATAAATACCCTATTTACAGCTATTGCCTGCTGTTTTGTTGAAATTAGGTCGAAAGCCTTGATAATGTTCCACAAAGTTTACCAATTTCTTTTCAAGGCATCCAGCATTTTTTTACTTTCACCCAAGACACCCGAACTTTAGAAAAGCCTCTTCCGGATAATCCGTATAAATACTTCCCAATGGCTTGATGGTCGTATCCGTTGACATGGGCCTGAAAGGGGAAAAATGTTCAAGATTTAGAAGCACAAAGAGAGTGAAATTCATTTTCCAGTAATTATTGGCACTTATTAACAATGATGTCCTTTCTTCCGTAGCCTACATGGCTAAACACTATCAATTGGCTTCCGTAATTTTCTTATATTTCAATCATCTTCTGTAAAGACAATCTCCAAAGTAATGTGTATGACAGCTTGGCTTTCACTGATAAAAGTTTAACTAAAACGTAGTGATAACAAGTAACGACTACAATACATGAAATATATTCGTAATCATATGTGATATGGATACCCATAATGATTAATCAACTCGTGAGGCGACCATAAAATTTCCGAAATGAAGACATTACTTTTCTGCTTGATATAGCCTTCTCAGAGGAGCTTTTGTGACGGCATTAGACACAAGTCAAAGAACATTGAATCATCTGTGAAATATTGACTCAATACGCTGGCAAAGCCCTTGTATCACTTCTTAGGAAGGGAAAGTTTACAATTTGGAAATTGTAGTCTTAACGCTGGGCTTGTCTTTCAGTCGTTTTTAACCGTTCTCTGTTATCTATAGATAAATCCAAGTAAAATGCGGACTTGGCTCTGCGATTTCCTTAATTTCAAGCCCACTAGGATAGACTTGATGCAAGAAATCGTTAACAGTACTGTTGTTAATTGATAAATATGAAATTATTTTACTTTAGAAAACACTCCACAAGCTGTCTAAGGACACCCATAATTCGAAAGGAGGTTGAAACTGTACCTCCACGCATCTATACTCGTTAATGTTTTTCGCCAAATCGAATGAAACATTCCATGGGTTTGAACATGATGAAATCAAATCGATCAAATAAACACGTACACGTTATTTTTTTTCAAAGAAATAATAAACAAATTACTAACAAATGTAATTCTATAACATTGCAAGTCCTAATAGTAGCATATCATACCATTAATCTCTTCCGAATGCTAGCGCCAGACTGTCCTACATAAATCACTTTACTAAATTGCTTAATGGCGTAAACGCCTTCCTCGTCTGGCACTTTACGTTCTTTTTCAATTTTTGCTGCTGGGTAGTTGTCTTTTATTAATGATTTACAGATGCTCTATTTTTCTTCAAACATACTTTTCTTTGGCAACTGCGACACCATTTTTCCTAGATGTAATACAAAAACCAAATACTTTGGTTGGAGCTTAAATTCAAACCGAGACCACTCGGCTGCAGAAAGTTACTAAGCTAGGTTGAATATATTTTAATCTTCACTACCCCCAAGTAGTCATTTGAAACATTTTAGGTGCTTGCGTACAGTAGTTATGATTACAATACAAAGGACGTTTTCAGTAAGTAACAATATTTAATGAACTCAGTGCATTTCAAAATCGAGTATTTTATGTATTTCTCCGATTTTAACGGTTTGTTAGTTTGATAATGATTTTAGGTAGGTATTTATATTCAATAAAGAGTCTTAAAATCGGGGGTATGTTTTAAACCCTTCAAACTTGCAGGGTTCATTTACCCTTGGATTTCTTGGCTGTTCAATGAATATAAATACCTACCTTCATTCTATATCCCATACTTACAGCGCGGATTATACTTTCTTTCATTTCGTTCTATTTTCATAATTTCCGACCCGTGTGAGAACAGATCAATGATCAATATGTAGGTTTGCTCTTATCATATAACTGCTTGAAAAACTAATGCATCTCCAATAAAGATAACTCGTGATATAGTACGGTTGCATGTATCATTTGTTTCTATTGTGTCGTAAATTGATACAGCGATACTGTAATAGAACTTTAAAGAACACTAATGTCAACGCAAAGAGGCATATATACTGACATTCCCAACATTCATCAGATTTAACTTCTTTGAAATTAGAGTAATAATAAAACTTCACTCAAACCAGAGCCAGAGTCACAACCATTACCATGGGGTATGAAGGAAGACATATCCTCATTCATTTTGTATTGTTTTAAATATTGTTCTGTTATGTTCTACATCCTCTATATCTACTATGCACTGAAAATCTGTCAATTTTAAAACAAATGTTGTAGACAGACATGTTGTAGGCTGTTTTGGTTCTCATGAATATTTGGAAGCAGTTCGATCATTTAAACTAATATCAGAGGCTTAAACTTTCATATACGTTTAAAGTATTACTTTACTTGGGAGGAAATATCATGTAAACAAAATGATAAAGATTCCACTATTATCGGAAGTTACTGAAATTTTCATGTATTGCTTGATAGACTCTCGCGAAAACAGTTATCGTAGACAAGCTACCGGCGTTCGTCTTTCTAGAAATTACATATTGACCTTTTTTTAATAAAAGCTTTAAATTTAAAATT
>JAOXYJ010362210.1:0-26283 GCA_028566555.1 Lithophaga nigra | reverse complement strand
CGATCTGTTAGCTAAAAAGGGGATACTTATTAGCCCAGAAATCAGGGCAGACCGATATGTTTTTGCAAAAAGCACAGATTATATTAAATGGTTCCCAACAGAACTAGCATTGGAATTCAAAATTACAGATACCAATTTTAATGCGTACGAAGCGCTTTTCTGGATTAATCTTCATCAGGTACGCTCATAGCCAAATGTTTGGAAAGCCAAAAACATCGGCGGGCCTAAAGAGAATAGCCAAAATCTGGGTAAGGTCAGCTTTGCATGAGGGAGTTGAAACCTTAATGTTAACAAAATTACAAAATTTATGAACTGTAAATTTCGAACAACATGTATCTAATAAATCAAGTACAGAAACTACAGATCATGTCGTAAAAACCAAAGTATTTTCTTTCATATAGTATAAATAAACTAGTTACTTGTGATTGATATACAAAATAGTACATCGACCTATAGGTTTAACTCACATGTTCATTGCGTAAATATTAAAAGATCAAAGATAAATGACACAGTTTCAAAGTCCTTTCGTATGTCAGCATCTGTGATAATTAATTATTGGTCATAATATATTAATAAAATGTCACTTTGTACTTTCGGGTAGTATATAAACGATTGAAAACTACCTAAGTTAGAAAACTGCAAATATACCGCCAGCTCCAAAATGGAGCCCAGATTATTTTTACTGCTTGCCCTTGTGGCGTACAGTCAGGCGGGTAAGTCTTATTTCTTCTATGCCGCAATTTACTACGGACTAAAGAAATACAATTTTAATACAGTTATTTCCAAATAATTTAAATGGAGTGAATAAATAGTAATTCAGCTGTTTTATTCTAACTTAAAAGATGAAGAAAAAATTATCTTGCATCAACTTTCAGATTTAACATTCGAAAAATAAACAATGCGCATTTTTCTATTTAAGATGGTCTGATTAAAAAAAAAGAAAAACTTTTGTGTTCACATTTCCAAATGCGCCTACGTAAACACGTTGACGCTACAGATGTTATTCATAAAGGACTGAAGAGACTGCGACCTCTAGAGCTGTAATAATGACGATTCAATTTTTTTTTATAGTGACCTCGTATTAAAACCTTTTACAACCCCCCTTGGTAAACATACAAGAAATTATAGAATATTAATCTTTAATATGTGCTCCTCGTTTTCAATCTTCAGAGGTCCTAATACCATCTCTTTTTTTTGCTTTGCAGGACCAATTATTAATTCAGAAACATGTTCAAGACATTGCACAGGTAAATATATTAAAAATATTACAATTATTCTTTATCAACCAAATAAATATGATTCACATAGTTTTAGTTATCGCCGAAAATGAAATAGAACATAAATTCCATCAGCAATGCAAATCAATATTTACTTTAATAAAATTTAACAGAAATCTTCAAAATCGGCGTAAAGTTAGTTTTTAAAATTTTTAAATATTTTCATCAATATTTTCATTAAAAATAAATGATTTCAATCTTGTTTAAGATATATTAAACAGATCTATTTAATCCATTGATTTATAATGAATTTTATAGGTAAGATTCTTTCAAAAGCAAAATAAAAAAAAAATCATCCAGTCATTAGAATTTCTGAAACAATGAATGTAACCTGCATACATTTTACATTGATTCAAAAAAAAAAGAATTACCATAAATGGTGAATCTTTAACGTTTTCAGTGCGATTCGTCTAGTTTGACTAGCCCTACAGTATAAAAACTACTTCCTCTCCCAGTGTATAAAGTATCACATCATATTTGACACTAAGTATTGTTATTAGTATGCTTAATTATTATGTCATTAATCCATTGTTATTAAAATTCAAACTAAACATCTCTCATACAAGAGAGTTATAAAATTTAATTATCAAAATTACCACTTTGTTAATGTTAGCACTGACAAAAAGATGGCTTAAAAACTTGAATGAGACTGCTTAAATCAACTGTACAATTTCACGCTGAAATATTTCATTAGAAAATTGATTGTCTTGAGTCTGTATTCATAGCCATGGGAAAAAAAGACAAGAAAGTCTCTTTTTACTTAAGTGGATCTGTTATTAAAACATTTTAATGATTAGAATACTTTTGTTAAAGTTTAAAGTTCCTTCGTGATTTGAATTTTATAGAAAAAAATTCCTTCTCAAATGTATATATAAACTTTAGGTTCACAAAAATTTGGATACGTTGCCGGAAAGACCTACGAATATGACTACACAGCCGACGTCGATACTTCAGTACAAGGAGCATCAGAGGATAAATCTGGAGTCAAGTTAACATCAAAAGTCTACATTGACGTTGTTTCCAAGTGTGAAATGAATCTCCGGGTGAGAATACTAAAATAGAACACACTTTTATAGAAGAATCTTCACTGTCTTTCTCACTATAGTGCAGTAACATGCTTGTTTAATCTTTACATGGTATAAACCATTTCTTGTTTTAATACTTTGTACAATTATCCCATTTTCTTTTGCCAACCCAAAATCTAGAAATAGTTTAGTGTATCATTCAGTTTTTCATTTTCAAAATTCGACTGAATCGGTTTATAGCGGTGAGTTATGTACCGTGAATCCGATTTGACAAAGCAAGGGTAAAAACTTTTATTAGATAAATGAGAAATTCTGGTATGTAATACTACAGTAATGTCGATTACAAGGAAAAAAATCGTTATACGTCCATTATAGCCATTAAACTTTCTTTGTCTTCTTCGAAATGATCCAGAATTGACGTGTAACCAGTGTCAGAAGAATGTTTATATAAAAAGTCAATTTATGGTGGTTTTAAGTCGACCAATAATCATCTGAACAAAATTTTGATGGAAGAGATTAAGAATGATTATACCATTACGTTTTGGCATTTATGTCGTATAAATGTCAGTATCTTCAAAAAGACATTCAGTATCTTGCTGACTTTAACACTTAATGGAACTTTAACACTATAAGTGGTTAAGCCGATATATAAGTCGTTTTTCATTCATGTGAAGAAATTAAGATCTAATATATACAACTGCTTTTAATTTTACTTTCAGCTCGGCAACGTTAAACTATCAGAAGCAGACAATAATGCCCCAGAGACAATGAGAGATGCTGATACAAACGGAGAGTTTAGAACAAGTCTAGAAGAATCACCTCTAGCATTCTCCTTCCAAGATGGCCGCATTGAAGAACTTTGTACTTCCAAACCAGAAAAGACTTGGGTGCTGAATATCAAACGTGGAATACTCTCCTCCCTACAGAATTCTATGAGTGATCTAACGCAAGATCAACAAGTTCAAGAGGTAGTTTTACTTGAAAATGGATAAATTGAAGTTTAAGGCTTTTTTTGGTAATAAATCATGACTCATTTCATGATTAAAATAGCTTATTATTACTGACTCAAACAAAACGCAACATATAAGGCACTTCCGATATCACTAATGACTACACAATTTGCTAAGTATTTCCACTGGATATTTTGTCTGCAGATTTCTCGATTTTATTTCTTAAAGTCTAAGTTACCAAGTAACTTCTCACTAGAAGACATTTTAAATGATATTGTTCTGCATCAAAATTGATAAAAACAAGAGTGCAACAAAATTATAATTCAGTTAAAATAAGTGAGTCCGTGATATGTCAAGATAATTTTGATTGCATCTAATTCTTTTTTTATCAGTCTGATGTAATTGGAGAGTGTAAAGCAGACTACACGGTTTCCAGTAATGGATGGTACACAAGAACAATAAAGAAGAGCAAGGATTTACTGGCATGTGTGGACAGACATGGGTACAACACTGTGATGCAAGGAACACCATACAGAGTCCCCTCTGTGAGTTCAAATTTTATTTAACATATTATAGTAATACAACTGTTAAACATCTTCAGATTTATCTTTCTAATTGAAATGAATAAAAGTTTCGTTATTACTGGTGGTTGGGAAAACTTCAAACAAACCGAATAAATTCATTATGGCGACATTCATCACAAATATTAAAAGATGTAATACAAATATTACATTTGTGAAAAAGTGTAATGAACAATATTTAAAATAGTGTCATGTCAACTCAATATTCACTACACTATTTTGACAGGACATCCAATCCCTTCCGCTCGTAAAGAGTACTCATGAATGTACACAGGAGATCAGCAAGTCAGGGATACTGCAGACCAGCGTATGTGAGGAGCAACATGTTCTTAGACCTTTCTCTAGAGAGTCCAGTGGAGCTGTAACAAAGACAAAACAGTCCCTGAAATATGTGACAGAAAGAACCGCAACTTCAGTCTCAGGTAACTGCTAAGACTGTTTTTGGTTTGGTTGTGGGATTTATCCTTACTTTCAGTAATTGTTCTGCTACATGGTGACTAAGACTTACTGAGGGAGGAAACCAACCTTGTTTCGGGGTCTGAAGACCTTAATACATGAAGCTGGACTCGGACCCTCGAGGGTAGTGTTAGGCTTTGGTTACGAGTCAGCGACCTTACATTCTCGGCTACCCAGGCCTGAAAGTCTTTATTCTGAACCTACAAACAGTTGTTTTGTAAGGTTTCATAATGCTGACAATCTTTCTGACATAGCAAATTCATAAGTTAACAAATTTCTGTGTCGTGAAATATTGAAATATTTGATTTAAAAGATCTAAAAATATTCTTTTACTTCATGCAAAATATTTCTATAACCAGCTCTTTATTCCAGCTCCCGTCAAAGAACGTCTGCCGCTTACCTTTACCCATGCCAACGACGCCAGAGGATCCACAAAAGATGTCATGATAAAACTAAATGAAATATGCATCTCAACCGCAGACAGTATTAAACAAGACACACCGAAACTGTTCACAGAACTCGTTCGTTTAATGAAAGCGTTAGATGGTGATGAGCTCCGACAAGTCTACGGGAAAGTGAAAGGAACATCATACTGTCGATCCAATCATCAGAGAGTCACGTGAGTATTATCGTTATTGTAGATCTTTGTTAACTTAATACATTAATGGTAAGAGATATCTACATCCAAACAAAAAGCATTCAGAAAATATGTTAAATACTACTCAATATGATGTCAGTATGAATAGGTTATTTATAAATGCAAATGTATTTTACAGGAAATTCTTCCTTGACGCCCTCCCTATGATGGGAACAAAGGCTTCACTGAGGATGATGACGAACTTGATCAACAACAAAGAAGTAACAGGAATGGAAGCCGACATGTGGTTAACAACTTTAACTTTCATTAAAGATCCAACTAAAGAAATGTTAAATGAAGTCAAGGTAAGGTCAGGTAAAACTTGGAACCACCAAATACTTTTAAGGAAGGATAAATGTTTGACACCTAAAGGCGGAACAAATACTCTGATAATTCAGTTTGCGCGAATCTGAAGAAATATTATGATGAGAAGAGTAAATTGATTTCATCGGTTAAATGCTTAGTAACATTTTAATACAGACCAACAAAATACTCCAAAATAAGCTTCCCGATACGATACTTAAAATAGTGAAAATAATCATTATTTCAGCAACAGCTATGTATCAGACTATGATCCGTAGAAATAAAATTTTAATTTGTAAGTCGATCATAACCAAATCATCTTGAGGAAATAACTTCAACGGGATAAATGAAAAAAAGCTATGTTAGATAGTAATGAAAATAAAATGTTCACTGTTAGTTATTGTATTTATGACAACAGCCTCTAGTATCAACCAAAGTAAATGGAAAGGCCATGTTAGGCGTGTCATCACTCATCAATGCCTACTGCAAGAAGACTTCATGTGAAAACGACATTGACATCGCCAGTATTGTGTCATCAATAGAAGATAAGATTGGTGTGGGATGTTATGTTGACAAGGACAACTTGAATACGGTATGTGAACGGTCTAAAATCGGCTGTGTGAAACGAGAACAATACAGGAAATTTTGTTTCTTGTCCTCAAACTTCATAATGGAGGCTTGACTACGATTTAAATGCTAAATTTTAAGAAGAGTCGAACAAATAAATGAGTAATGACAGAATGAACATTCTTTTTTCATGTTTTACTGTTTATATATATATATATATCTTCGTTTTCTGCATATAACTCAGTCATACATATAATTCATCGACTGCTGTACAAATAGGGGAAATATATACACCAAACAATCAAATTTTGTTACTTCATTTTTTCACCCCAAAAATAGCTGGTATGGTATACATTACCATTGAATTGCCCAGAGGATTTCATTAAAAAGAAAGATTGTATAAAATCAAGTGACAATGACACCAAAGGAACTGGTAACTTTTTGCTACATTGTGACCTTGTTATTACACGTTACTGTTCATTAGTCAGAACCTGATATGGGCATACAAAATTTACATGAGGAAGTTGAGTTACCAGCTTATGCTACAAAGTACTAAAAATACAAGCAGATACCGGGGACAAACTTTAATCGTTTCATCAAACTATATTAGTAAATTCTATGTAGATATATACTTACATTACACACATAAAAGAATAAAAATTTAAAAACAAGCACAAACAAACAAATTGATGTCTCATTCTATATTATTTTTCACCTTGTTGTTATAACCATAAAAATGACAATTCAAATAATAAATCCTTCACATTTGAAACGAAGCTTTAGATACGAATTATATTGGATGAAATCTGAAAGCAAACTCTATGAACAAATAATCTATTTTGCAAAAATATTTCATATCATCTTTTTTACAGGTAATTCTGAGCCTTAGATCCCTTGGAAACGCAGGACATGTTAAAAATGCACTGTCAACTATTAACAAATGTATTACAAGGAAGGATAACCCAACTGAGGTCCGACTTGCTGCCATTCAAGCCTTCCGTCGTATGCCATGCTCAGCTAGTGTAAGTTGTTTGCCACTGACTTATCTTAAACAAAGCATGTAATTTTCAAACATATGAACATTATTATTATTTTTGTAGTTTGTGTTTAGTCTCTAATCAACCGATATAGAAACAACCAAATCGAAAAGAACATGTTTATAATTTCAGTTGATAAATGAAAACATTGTAAACAAAATAAAGTATAATTTCTAGGAAGTTTTTATTATTAAAATGTGATATCGTTAAAGTGAAGAGCCCACATACATCACATTTCAGAGAATGTCAACGAACGTCAAACATAAGAATAAAGAGCTTTTATGTTATTGAAAATATTTTTTAGCGTGATGATGTGATGGCAGTATTTAGAAACACGGAAGAAGATTCAGAGCTGCGAATTGCCGCCTATCTTGCTCTAATGACCTGCCCCTCTGATGTAACTTTGTCACGAGTCAGATACCTTTTGGAGTCCGAGGAAGTAAACCAAGTTGGATCGTTCATTTGGTCACATTTGACAAACCTTATGGAGACATCAAGTCCACTGAAACAAGACATTAGAAATATTATTAGTGATCAACAACTGAAGAAAGAATTCGATCTGGAGAAATTAAAATACTCTAGGAATTATGAAGCCTCTTTCTTCTTAGAGAAACTCAACACTGGTGCTTCCGTGGACAGCAATATTGTCTGGTCATCAAAATCCTTCCTTCCACGATCTGCCATGACTAACATAACCTTCGACCTTTTCGGACATTCTGTAAACCTTCTAGAAATTGGTGGACGAGTTGAAGGACTTGAATACTTCCTCGAATCATATTTCGGACCTAATGGGTACTTCCAGGACAGTGACGTCAAAGAAGCAACAAAGCAGACCATAAAGGGAATAAGTGATAAGAAAATGGAGAACATTGATAGACAGGTATACTTATCTGATTTATAGTACAATCGATTGTATATTTGAGAACAAACATCTCGTCGTAATCACTTACACTTATAAATAATTGTTTTTTGACAAAACTTTTTACCACCTTTTTCAAGAGAAGCATGATTCATAAATTTTCTGCTATATGACACTTTGAGGCAAGGTAAAATTGCTGACAGTATCTAGAATTTTCCAGACAAGCCATAATAATATTAGGTGCAACTGTCATATAATAAGAAAAATGATTTAATTTTTATCACATTATTTTAAATATTACATTTTATTATTTATAGTTTGGATCTGAAATGGAAGCATTGAAAGGAGATTTGTATATGCGAGTTTTTGGAAACGAATTGATGTTTACCAGATTTACTGGAATCACTGACATCACTGACGGCAAAACTATCAACATCTTGGACATTCTTACCAGTCTTGCTAAAAATAAACAATATTCCTTTACCCAGAACTATATGTTTTTGGATAGCAGCATAATAATTCCTACTATTGCTGGTTTACCATTAAATTTGACCATTGATGGTTCAGCTACCATAGACTTAGAAGCCTCCGGCAAAATGGACTTAAGGAAGCTGACGACCAGACCACCAAGTCTGTCAATTAATGGATTCATCAAACCAAGGTAGGTTCGCATACTGGATGCCTCTTTTAAATTAAGACTTAGATATAACAAATTAATAAAGTGTATCTTTTTATATTATCCAAAAATCAAGGGATATAATACTAATTTTCACGTTCTACATGTAAAATATATAATAATGTAATGAAATATCGTTAATGCTGTCCGCACTGGCAATAAAGACGTTAGATTTCCTGTAAAATCTTAATACAGTAAAGTACAAACCTTTTTAATAGCAACGTATTCTTGTACAAGAATTTATTTGTTTTTAGGAACAGAATTTAAAAAATGCAAGATACTGACATGTTATTGTGACTTACTATTTTCCAGTGGGTCTGTACAGATCAACAGTGTGATGAGTGTGGACGCCTTTGTAACTAAAAGTGGTATGAAAATGGTATCAACAATGCACTCCTCATCATCAATGGACGGACATATAGAACTTGCAAATGGCAAAGTACTCAGTGCTCAACTCAACACACCATTTGATAAGATGCAACTTTTTAATGTAAAGTAAGGATGTTTGCGTACATAAATTGCAATCTCTTAAATTTTGAGTATCAATTATTCACAAACTATATTTATTTATTCATTTAATTTGTATACTCTTTATGTAAGCTACAAGTAATATGTAGTTTCTGAGTTTGTCGAAACTACATTATTTATGAACAGGAGGAGGAAGATATTATTTGTGTGATAATATTAATTTTTGTATACTATCATAATGCAGTGTTTCGACTGACTGCAAATTGCCATGAAAAACTCTATTGTAAATCCAGTTACATTATACAGGTGTGTGTCACTGGCATAAATTATCTTTCTCTATCAGGACTGCCTTCTTCGCTGTCCACCGTGAGGCTGAAAGAGAACAGAAAATGATTACAAAGAACAGACAAACAAAGAAAGTATGTTCCGGGAACGAGTTGGCAAAGATTACAGGACTTGAAGTATGTGCCGAACTTCAGTATCCAAATGCATCCTTAAAGGCAGATGCTCCATACTTCCCGATGACTGGGCCAGTTAGCGCCGGAGTAACGTTGTTTAAACGTGATAGACACGCCAGTTACAATCTTGAATACAAGTTGGTCAAGGTAAATTATTCTGATTTATTTGCCAATTTTAAAGATTTTTAGGGATTTTACCATCATCTTTGGACAAATCACTTTCAGGTTATTATGTTCCGCTTTCAGCTGTCACAATAGATCTTTTACAGTTAGATAAATGTATAAACGAATTACAGTTTTGAAAAAAAGTTACATAAACACTTAAGTGGACAAATAATTCAACATGCCATTGTTAATGTTTCGGATTATGGGATATGAAAAAAAAAAGAAATGTATTTCAGTAATGTCGGAATTAAATTGATTCACTTTTGTTTATTTGCAGGACAGACGCGAGGCCCGAGCTAGAATAGCCTTTAATACTCCAGGCTCCACAGTAGATCGTGAATTGAGCTTTGACTGTCTCATGCGACCGGATCCCGTTTTGGAAATCAGCATGTTATCACCATGGAAAAAGGCTTCAATAAGAGGTTAATTTTGAATTCTTTTGAAGTTCATAACGTTCGTAAGAATTTAATGAATGTTTTTGTTATTTTATTTGGGCGTAAAAGCATTGTCCAAAGTACATTTTGAATAAAGCGTTAAGATATGTTTCCTGCTAAGGAAAAGTAATAATGTGGTGTCTGTGATTTTTAGCTCAATATTTTAAAATTAATTGTGAGACTATAGGGTTTTTAATACCGGTCATAATGTTTGAAAACTGCTTTTTCTCATTTCGAAGTAGAACGTCTTATTTGGCAATCAGTATCTCCAGTATTGTTATCTGTATGCAAAACCAGTTGTTAATGATTGCCGTATTTGCAGTTTTACTCCTCAGCCAGCTGTATTGGCCTTGGCTCTACCTCACGTCTACACAGCAAGTCTCCGACCAATAACTACGCCGATAAGGAAATCGTTAATTGATAATATTATATTGATCTATATTGTCAAAATTAACACCACAATAATATTTACAAAAAGATGGCTGAAAAGAATTTGACGTATTGAGTCTTCTTTATGTACAGTTTTTTGGCTATTGGTTGTTTGTTAATTTTCCGACACTATGATTGTTATCATTGTTGACAAGGCTTTTACAAATAGGAGAGTGTATGTCGCATACACTTCGATATCTATAATCAGAAAGCCGAATGTGGGCAGTTTTCAAAACCAAATGCTTATATATATATATATATATATATACTAAAGCGTGGAAGAAATAGTCTCGCATTTAATCATCTGCAATGAAGATCGAAAAGATATCAATAAACCAACCAGACAAGATAAGTAACGGAATTTATAATCGTTCATCTTCAGGAGCTGTTGTTGGTGACAACAAACAAAAGCAGATGACTGGCCGAGTAGTGATTGACAACAGGGAAGAATATTCTATCACAGCAGAATGGACTAGAACCAGAAAGGGTCAATTATACTCGTACAGCCCATATGTTGAAATTGTCATTCCAAACAAGGAAAACATCAGATTCAGTAGTAATGTTGAATATGTCACTGGAAAAAGTTTTGATGGTGAATTTACTGTGAAAGGATTGTCTAAGCAGCCAATACAGTCTAAAGGTAATAAATACGCAAAAATGCTGATCTAATGTATAGCTATGAACAGGTTAAACTCTTTCATCTTATTGAAGCACACCAGGAAAGATACTCAGCATATAAAAGTGAATTATCACTCTTATATGCTTTCTGTTGTCTTGTTGTGTGGTAAATAATACTTTTATGGATATGACAAAAGACTCAATATATAACAAAGGAATGAATTAACAGTCGTATTGAAAATATTGTAAATAATGTTGAAAGATACAATTCTATATGCATTTGCCTTATATAAATAGTTAAGTTATTCAATTTACTTATAATTTTCCATTGTATATTTACTCTGAGTATTTACTTATAGTAAACCTGATCACCAAGAAATCCATCTCCTCGATAAAGACGTCTATATCGTTTGAGGCTGGTAAAGAATACAGCTTTGAGACAAGATTACAGCAAACACACACAAAGAAAGCCACAAAACTGATTCCTTTCTTATCTGTAAGAACGCCACAGGAGGAAGTGACAGCCTTTGGAGGATCCCTAGAATATAAATCTGGATCTCTGATTCTGGTTGATCTAACACTGGACAGGTTATTGGACAAAACAGTTAAAGTGTACAGTAAGTTGATATGTTTCTTCACGAATAATTTTATCGTTTATAGCAAAGTTTATTAATACATCATGGATAGATTAAAAAGTAATGATGGTACTATTTTCTGTCTGGAAGGACTAGGGAGAACATAGCTCTATTTGTCATATTTTCTCAACGAAATACTAAAATAATTACATTATATTCAGTTTAAACGTAGTATTGAAATATACTACTTGCAGGAAACAACTATTGACCATAAGTATGAGCATATGTTTTTAGTAAGACCAGTAATAACAGCGTTTATGTCGGGATTATGTTTACTTATGCAAAATTTAAATACTTCTATATCTACAGTAAAAATAGGGAAATGATAGTAAAGTGATTGTTTGAGGTGTTGTTAACATAACTTGTCATTGTACATACTTACAGCACGACTGCAAAGGAGTACCAGAAAATCCAGCTCCCGTTTCCAGTCTAAGATTGATATTACAACCCCAATCTTCAGGACAAAAGGGTCATCAAATATTGTTGTTCAGAAAGCAGCTGTTATAACCAGAATATCTCTTGACTATGTTATTCCTAGAATCAGCAGAGACAAAATAACCGTGAATAGCAAAGTCAACTATGGCATTACAAAAAGTGTTTGGTCATTGAAAGGAGACGGGTTAGTATTCTATTGTAATTATTTTTGTTCGCTCGTATGAAAGAGGCGATAAATCTTCTTTGTTGAATAAAAAGTTTTTGAAAGATAAATTTTAATTGGTTAGGAAAAAGAATTTGCCTGTTATGTTTCATTGGATCGGTAAAGCATTAGGAAAAAATCTCCTATCCAATGACACAAACTTGCATACAGAGTGCGGCAGGTGAATAAATAAATTGTCATATTCGAAAGGTTTCTATTATATTTTATTTCACATATGTTATTTTGGAATGTATTGCAAGTTTACCTAAGAAACTGCGCTATTGGAACATCTATATGTGTGTATATAAATGGATGATTTTTAATCTTGATGCATTGTCAAAGAAGCTTCGGTAAACTAGGTCACTAGATAGTAGATGCCACTGCAAAAACGATAAAAAATTATGAAAAATGCACCCGCTTCGTTCTTCATTTAAACAAATTCAACAGTAAATTTACCGGAGATAGATTGTTCTCTACCGGTACTCTGACTTTCTAGAGTGGTAGATATAGTCGACAAGATATAGCTGAAAATGACATAGTGGTAAACAGTGTATGCAGTCGAATAAAAGTGGTGCATCACACGTGTACATTGGAATAAGATTATAATTATTGTTGAGTAGAATCTTTTGAAAGTACTTCATATAGGATTTTTGTTTTTGTAGGTCTGTTATTTTCAAAAGAAATAGCGATTACAATGTCATTATAACTACAGACTTAAACAACAAACGGCGGCTAACAAACGTAAACTTTGACCTACGATATGGTGCCAAAAAGAAGGATGAAAACAAACGAATCTACGTGACATCGTTAGTTCGTCATGAACTAGGATGGAAAGCATCAGATTTAGATATAAATGCTGACATTCGACATCTTGCATTGGTAAGAATCAAGCAGAAACTTTATTAAAATCAGTAGTATTTTGGGTGGAAAAAAAGAATCGATAAAATGTGCCGACCACTTCAAACGTAGTGCCTTTTGGAGAATTTTACACATATCTGATAATAATTGCCACCTTTACACTGGATTTATTTATCTGTGGTATTTTGGAAGCTTTTTACAATAATATAAGTATTGATAACTTCCTGTTTGAAAGTTTATAACGGTTCTTTACTCTACTTTTGTATTTTACAAATACTTTCTGACGCTGCTTATTGTGATTAGTAAAAAATATGATTTATCACCAAAACTATTAAACGATCTTCCATGAAAATTATTACATAATCCGGATATTACTAAACAAATCGGTCAAAAGAAAAAGCTATTAAGATTTAATGAAACACAAAATGAATTAATCTATATTGACAGGGTGTAGATCTAAAAATAAAGGGAAGTCATTCACACAATCCAAAGAATATCAACAGCAACATTGGTCTTGTGTATGGTAGAAAACAGTCAGTTACAGCTGCCTTAAAACTGAAGAACAAATCCAAACGTTTCACAGCATTAGACGGTGATGCCAGTCTCAAATGGAATGGCAAAGAGTTTTCTGTTTCCAACAGCTTTGAACAGAAAAATAAGAGGAGATTCAGAAATGAAGCAAATTCAAACATTGCAGGACATAAAACGACCGTAACCAGCGATCTTAAATTAGCAGATGGTGAACATGAGGTCATTACTGACGTTACTATGACAGGACGGAAGCCAGTGCACGTGGAAGCCCAGCTGAACTTGAACCCCAGAGATTTCAAAATTCGTTCACAGCTCAATAAAGATTACACTATAATATTCGGTTCTCAATACAAAAAGGCTGCTCTACTAAAGGTGATGGGAGATGTATCTGGGCCTTCCAGAAGAGTCACGGCTGAAATGGAGGCGAGGAGAAATGATCCAGTTTACACTGGTCGTTTTGACGTTAAATGGGATGCTAATGCTGACAGAAATAAACAGATATTAATTGACTCAGAACTCGTTTACAAAAACAGAAAGGACATCGTTGGTTTCTTTTTAGCAAGAAGCCCTCTGCAGAACAACAAAATAAATATTAACCGTAAAGATGAAAATGCACACATCGACATTAAATCTTATGGCAAAGAGCAATTAGCTATTGATGCATATTACAAACAGAAGGAAAGTGTTGACCAAAATCAGATACTTAGCAGCGTAACTCTACAAACAATATGTAAAACGTTTCGTTATGTTAAAGTTGAGGTTGATCATCTATCAGATGTAAAGGAGTACAAAACAAACCTTGATATCAACTGGAAACCAGATAATCAAATGTCAACCACCCTATCTCTGAAGAAACCTCTTAGTCTCCGTCATCTCCACGGGGCGTTCAACATGAAGACGCCAGTGAAGGGATTTAAAAGTTCTTCCATCCTAATTGACCATGACGCCGAAGACGTATTGAAATCCAGCGTGAAAGTTCAGCTGAATCAGAAATTTGTGCATCTAGATGCCTCTACAAAAAAAGAAAATGAAGTCTATCTCGGACACGCTGGAGTAAAATCAAACATTAAATCAATCCGAACCATATCAATGGACCTAAGTCATCAAAGTAAGGGTACAACAAAAGATAACAGTGTGGTCATAAATGTTAATGGCAATATTTACAAATATGAAGGAGAATTAACACACGACAGAGCTGGACTGATGATTCAGCAGAGTGGTAGAATTCTCTTAGTCGCCCCTAACAGACGGTACGACTCATCATGGCGTCACAGTAACACTCTAAATGATGTTACTACAATTATAACTAGTAACATAAATGGTGAACTCTATTCCTTAAACATTCAAGGTAAACACAGTTTAAATTGGAAGAAAGCTAGTATGCAGTATAAACTGATCGCTGAAACGCCTTCTCGGAAAGGACAGCTCTCGGTCAGTCACAAACACACTTCTGGTTCTCTTGACACCACTTTTACAATGAATGAGAACAACAATAATTTATTTACTAGTGAAAATCATCTTCAAATTCAGAATGGAGAACTGGTAGTCAACGGAAGAATGCTGTACAAAAGTAAGCCAGTAATAGTTTTAGAAAGCAGACTGAAAACAGGCAATGTGAAATTCATTGAGCTTACGGTTTCTACGCCATGCTCATCATTTAGAAGATTTAGATCACAGGCAGAATTCACAGGAGACTTGAAATCGTTGACGTCATCTGTAAGTGTGGAACTACAACCAGTGTTCGGAAAAGTTCAGATTTTGTCGACTTTGAATACGGTAGGCGGTATCTCTGGAAACGTTAAACTTGAAACCTCATTTCCACAATTACCTTCAAGTGAAGTAACATTCTCTAGACGCCCTGAGGATGGCAAAATGAGAACTGATGTCAAAATTGAATATCTACCAAAGAAGATTGTATCATTAACATCAAGAACGTTATTACAAGGACGAAAAATTGCAGCTGATCTGAGCATCGCAACACCATTTGATAAACTACGACGTTTTACCACTGAATTTACACACAATCCAACCGCAAAAGGTTGCGTTACAAAGGTGCAAATGGAATATCCAGAAGGAAAATCATATTCAGCTGACTTTATTAATGAATACAAAAAGAATTACCACTCATCAATTATTTTACGCGTGCCTGATTTTCATCCAATAACTGCAAGTGTTAGCCATAAAGGAACATGGAATCAGTTTGTATCGGGAGGAAGTTTACAGTATAATGGACAAGGTAAACACCAGATAGATGTTAGTTTTACAAATGGCCGCAAAATCCATGGCTTAATCAATCTGAAATCACCTATGACAGACGATATTTCGGCTTCATTCTCCCATCATGGAAATCAGAAGAGTCTAAACTCAAATGGAATGTTTAAATATGGCAACGGAAAACCCATTACAGTGGATCTGGAAATGATTAATGCTAAGAGAGTAAAATGGGCATTAAAAGTCACAGCCCCCAAAATGGATGATATAAATATCATGATTACACACAAAGGCAATCCTGCCAACTTCAAATCCAAAGCTAAAATCGGATGGGGTAAGAAAGATGAAATCGAAGGTGATTTTTCATTTAGCTTTACGAAGAATCTGAAAGCAGACCTTTCAATATCAACGCCTTTCAAGAGCTTTAGAAAGGTGTGGGTTGATGTAACACACGAGGGAAATATACGGAACTTTAAATGCCAATCAACTGTTAAGATCGGAAAAAATGTATGGAGTACAAATATTAGGTCAAAACTGGATTCCACAGTTTCAACTGAACTTTTAGTTCAAACACCACATTGGGGATATGAAAAGATGAGGGCTGCATACAGACATGACGGCCAACTTTCTGATTTCATTTGCCATCTGGAACTATCAAAGAACAAGAAAGACATCATTGGCGATTTACAGTTTAAAGCAGAACCATTTACTTTATCCACATCCCTTCAAACACCGCTAAAAAATTACAGAAACCTAAAAGCAGTGGTCAGTCATCAAGGGTCAATCGCCAAGTTTGAGACAAAAGCGGAGATAACATATTCTGACTCGAAAACAATCATACTAGATACTTCATTGAGCACAGAAACACCAATAACTGCTTCCCTCAATTTGAAAACTCCATTCTTGGGATACGAAGACATGGCAGGGAAAATTACACACTCAGGAACTTTGAACAACTTTGCTTCAAGAGTTGAAACACTTCATGGAAAGAAGAGAAGTCAACTTGACGTTTCATTTACATCCCTTGGTCCCCTTGAAGGAAAACTTACACTGCAGACGCCACAATTTGAACTTGTGAAGGTTTCGGTATCTCACAGCTTTAAATCACTCATGAAAAGTAAAGTCCTTGTAACATATGGCACAAAATCCGTCGTTGACGGAAGGCTCTCACTTCAGAAGGATCCCATATTAAAAGGCGATATAAGCCTCCAGTCTGCTTTTTCACAAGTTATGACAGGATCTTTTGAACATACTGGAAATCTTCAGAACTGCAAATCTAACATCAAAGGCGCCTTTGGTAGACGGAGATTTGAAGGAGACCTTGATCTCAACACTGCAAATGGTTTGTCAATGACCTTGAATTTGCGAACTCCATTTAACTATTTGCGTTCCAGCAAATTTGTTGTAAACCACAGAGGTCCAATTTCCAATTTTGAGAGCACAGTTGAGGTAGATATTAGCTCTAAGAAAGCGCAAGGTATCGTTAAATTTTCGTCTAACAATGAAATTCAAGGATCGGTGGAACTTCACACTCCATTTGAAAATTTCCGTAACGCAGAACTATCATTCAGACACAGAGGAAATCTCCGCAACTTTGAATGCAATGGTGAATACATGCAAGACGGAAAGAAGGCAGAAGGACAATTAACCGTTCAAACAACTGGAGATCTGTATGTGAGAGGTTTACTGAGAACTCCTTACACAGAAGATATCGTTTTGAAATTAAATCATAACGGAGAACTAAGACAATTCCAGTCTAGTGGAGAACTTAGCTATGGCTACAGAACTGCATCAACACAGCTCTCCGTGGATTCTAATAATGTTTTGAAAGTTGATGGATTCCTCAAAACTCCATATTCCGAAGACATAATTTTCAGTACAGATACTACTGGCTACTTATCTGACATAAAATCCGTATCACAGCTGACATACAGTGGCCGCAAACAACATGAACTGGCATTCTTATTTCACACTGAAGGTGAACCGACAAATTTCCGAACGTCTGCTGAAGGAAACTACAATGGAAAGAAAGTATCTGCAGTAGTTACATTAAATGCACGTAGTGATGCAAGTTTGATAGAATTAGGCGCAGAGGTATTGACACCTTTCACTGATAAAATTGTGTTATCAATATCCCACAATGGCATCCCGACTAATTTCAAATGTCACGCCGAATTGACTTACCGTGGACGTAAGCAACACGATCTCACCGTGATGTTCCAACATACAGGTACATTTAGAGCATTTTCAACTTCTGGAGATGTAATATACAATAGAAAGAGTACATCTGGTCAAATATACTTTGATTCAAACCGTAGAATTGAAGGCAGAGCTACGCTGAAGACCCCTTTTAGCGAAGACATTATATTATCCGTTAACCAAGACGGACCACCACTTAACTTCAAAGCCGAGGCTGAATTAACATACAGTGGTCGTAAACAACACGAATTATCTATTTCTTTTATACATGATGGGTCATACAAGAAATTTTCCTCCAGCTCAGATATATTATACAACAAGAAAAGGGTATCTGGATCCGTCTCCTTTGATTCCACCAATGGTGTCCAAGCCAAAGGTATTGTTAGTACTCCATTGACAAAAACATTGATTGTATCTTTGTTACACAGGGGCAAACTCACTGATTTCAATAGCCAGCTTGATGTAGAGTATGGCAAATCGAAAGTCCACGAATTGTCGGCAGCTTTCAAGTTTAGTGGTGAACTGCGTAAATTCCGATCATCCGGATCTGTATCTTACAATGGCAAAACGATAGCAAATGACATTTCATTGGATACATTGCGTGATCCTGAAGGCACTGTTAAGTTGAGAACACCTTTCACAGATGAAATGACTGCTTCATTTTCACACCAGGGTGTCTTAGACAATTTCCTAAGCCATGGAGAGATTGGATATAATGGTAGAAAACAGCACGAGATCAACATCGCTTTCCAGAACTATGAAAACAGAAAATTTGCTGAGATTGAATACAACAGAGAAAAAATATCAGTAGAGGCAACTTTAGAAAAAGCTCATGGAATAAATACAATAATTGTGTTAAAAACTCCTTACACGGAAGACATAATGCTAACAATGGAACACAATGGGGAACTCCTGAACTTTAACTCTAGAGGAGAACTCAGTTACAGTGGTAGGAAACAACATGAAATTTCAGTCGTATTTGAGCATAATGGAAAAATTACAAATTTTAGAACAAGCGGACGAGCCGTTTATAACAAAAAGGAAATATCGTCAGAGGTACAATTCGATTCAATAAATGGAATAAATGCAAAAGGAAACATTTTAACTCCGTTTACTGACGTGATAGAAATTTCACTTGATCATCAAGGTACACCAAGTAATTTCAAATCACATGCAGATATATCATACAAAGGTTCAAAACAACACGAAATCGACGTCACATTCAGAAAGACTGGAACACTAAGAAAATTTAAAATCCTTGGTGAATTAGAGTACAACACTAAAAAGACATCTGTTGAAGCAGAATTTGATTCAACTAATGGGATCAAAGCTGACGGACTTATGAGGACACCTTTCACGGATGATATACAGATTACGACGGATAATCGAGGTACACCAAGTGATTTTACCTCGCATGCTGACATATCTTACAGCGGATCAAAGCAACACAAAGTGGACATTACATTTAGAATTTCCGGAAATCTTAGAAAATTCCAAACAACAGGTGAAGCAGAATATAATACAAAGAAAATTACTGCTGCCGCTGAATTAGATCTGCAGAATGGACTGAAATTTGATGGGCGACTTTCAACACCTTTCACGAAAGATATGCAGGTATTATTGGACCATCAAGGAACACCAAGTCATTTTACTTCACATGCTGACATATCTTACAGCGGATCAAAGCAGCACAACGTGGACGTTACATTTAGAATTTCCGGAAATCTTAAAAAATTCCAGATAACAAGTGAAGCAGAATATAACACAAAGAAAATTACTGCTGGTGCTGAATTAGATCTGCAGAATGGAATGAAATTGGACGGACGACTTTCAACACCTTTCACGGAAGACATGCAAGTCTTAATTGACCATCAAGGTACACCAAAAGATTTTACCTCGCATGCTGACATATCTTACAGCGGATCAAAGCAGCATGAAGTGGACGTTACATTTAGAATTTCCGGAAATCTGAGAAAGTTCAAGATAACAGGTGAAGCAGAATATAACACAAAGAAGATTACCGCTGGGACTGAATTTGATTTGCAGAATGGAATGAAATTTGACGGACGACTTTCAACCCCTTTCACGGAAGACATGCAAGTCTTAATTGACCATCAGGGTACACCAAGTGACTTTACATCACATGCTGACATATTATACAGTGGATCAAAGCAACACAAAATGGATATTACATTTAAAAGTTCTGGAAATTTAAGAAAATTTCAAATAACAGGAGAGGCGGAGTATAACTCAAAGAAAATTACTGCTGGAGCTGAATTAGATCGATTTAACGGACTGAAATTTGATGGACGTGTCTCAACGCCTTACACGGAAGATATGCAGATATTACTTGACCACCAAGGGTCACCCACTGATTTCAAATCACGAGCTGATGTATCGTACAGCGGATCCAAACAACACGAACTCACTGTTACATTCACACATACCGGAACACTCAGAAAATTCCAGACATCTGGTGAAGTTGAATACAATTCCAAACGCACATTGTTTACAGCTGACATTGACAGTACTTCGAAATTTTCAGCAAATGTAGTCCTCAGAACTCCTATTTGGTCAGACATTAAATTAGAGGTTGCTTTCAACGGAGAACCGACAAACTTTGATTCTCGTGCTGAACTTACATATTCCGGTCAAAAACAGCATATTGTGAGAGGAACTCTCAGCATCAACGGAGAACTACGTAATTTCCTTATGTCTGGAAAGATTTCATATAATGGTAAAGAAATACTAACTGATGTTTCTCTTGATACAACTGACGGCGTAGAAGGAAAAGTGACATTCAAGACCCCACTGACAGAAGACATTACCGTTGCAGTCAAGCACAACGGAAACATATTTGACTTTGATACCCAAGCAGAATTGTCATACAGCGGCGCTAAACAGCACGAGATTACTGGCAGTATGAAACATACAGGAAACATCAATAACTTCCGTTCGTTTGTTCTCTTAACATACAATGGAAAGGCTGTGACGTCAGACATCTCTCTTGATCTCACCAATGGTGTAGAAGGCAATGTTGACATAAAATCACCATTTGAAAATTTAAAGGCCTCTGTCTCTCACAAATTTGATGGAACCATTAGAAATTTCCACACAACAACTAAAGTTATGCTGAACAACAGAGAAATTAATGGAAAAATACAAATGAATAGCATTAATGGATTGAATGGAAAAATAATTTTGGAAACGCCGTTCACTGGATATGAAAGAAATATGGCAACAGCAGCTTTTTCAAAAGACGATAATAATCTATCTGTGCAGGGAGAAATGCGTGTAGGAAACCGTAAATCACAGCTCAGTGCAATAATAGACAAATCCAACGGACTTAAAGCCGATATTTCTGTAACAACTCCGTTTACTAAAGATTTCGATTTTACGATAAATGGAAATGGAGAATTAAACATGTTCAGATATGAATCGACAATCAGTTACGGTAGAGAAAAAGTACGGGGGACAGTAAACCACGAATGGACTTCAAGGTCAATAAAGGGCAATCTATTGCTTGCAACACCTGTTCTTGATGATATTAAGATCGAATACGATTTAAATGGTGATCTTAAGTCTTTCGAATCAAGTTCCAGAGCTTCGATTGGGGATAATAATGGAGTACAAGAAGTCACTAGGCTTAGACTTGGAGAAACCTTCCTCGATCTCGACACAACAATAACAACTACTGTGACAGGAAACAGAAAGTTGTCTCAGTTACGAATATCTCATAATGGTGACCTAACAAATTTTAAGACGAACATAAATGCTAAACAAGATGATAACGAAATCAAAGTAGATTGTACCTTCAAAAATTATCCATCAATTGAAGGATCATTCAGTTTACAGACTCCATTTGAAAAACTCCGCAATATTAATGCCAAACTTGAACACTCTGGATCTCTTAAATCCTTCACCACAACAAGCAGTCTCCAGTATGCGCCAAATAAGAAGATTGAAGGAAATGCAAGAATAAATCTGTATAATCTGGACAGAGTATACCTGAATATAGATTTACAATCTCCGTGCCCTGTTGTTCCACACTTTACATGGAGATACAGACATGATGTGATACCGGATGGTCTAACTTCATCAACGTATATGGCTATAGAAAAGAACAGGCCATTAATAAATGGCAATCTAAAGTTAACATCTAAAATTGTTGACTTTTCCCTGACAACACCCCAGCAGAAATATTCGGTGAATGGAGAACTGAAAACCCAGGGTAAAACATACACGGTTACTGGAAATGCTGCTTATGGAATTAAGAAAATAACATTCAATCTGGAAAAAACACCATCTTCCTTCACAGCAAATCTTGACACACCTTTTAGAGGATTCGAACGTACTCGGATTAGAGCGTCAGCCATGGAACGTCCCTTCCATGCTTCTCTAAATATACAAGCCACGTATATTTCAGAAATCGTTTTTGATACCCGCTTAAATGACAAACGCATTGATGAGTTAGAAGGATCACTGAATCTAAAAACAGGATTTACAGGTTTAAGAGATGTAAGAATTAGTGTTAGAAATCAACGAATTCGTCGCGGGGCTACGACACACATTGAAGCTTATTTTAATCAGCCAGTAGGAGTCATAATAGATGGGTCAGTGACAGAAAAAGAAGCGTCATTGTCAGTTAGCACCCCATGGAATTCTCTTCGGTCATTGGAGAGTTATTTGAAATACCAATGGGAAAGTAAAAGCGATGAACTAATTTCATCAACTAACATGAAAATGAACAAAAAAACATTATACGACATAGACTTTTATTTCAGTGCCAAAGACAGGAATGAACTTAGTCTGGTAGTAAATATTAAACAACCGAAACCAATGAGATTTGAGATCAGTAAACTTTTCACTCCCGAAACGTACATACTTGCAAATTGGAACAATAATGATAGGGAAAGCAGCTGTAGACTTGATGTATCATTTAATGAAGATTGGTCTCACAACAAAGAGATTGTTCACTTTGGAGGCAAATGTGGATCTAGTTACTATGGATTAGATGCATCTTTTCATAGACTTCCTGGACCCGTCAACAAATACGCTATGTCAGTTTCTAAAGATAACATAAAAACACATGGACTTGAAATAGAAACACAATATGGCAAAGACAAATATACACTTCTACTTCCAACCAGAACACTTGTCTTCTCTGGGTCAAATAAGCACACAGGTGTATCAAGAGTTTGTGAATCATCATTCTCCTGGGACGCCGACAGAGACCAAGACAAGAGAATTACAATAAGACAAACTAAAATGACTAGAAAAGATGAAGTTAACTGGGAACTAGAAATGCCAAGCATTGGAAAGGTAATGCTCAAATACTGAATAAGTATTAACATTGCTTTACATCAGATACGTCAAGTAAATATTCATGTAACATTTATTGCTTTTTAATCAAATTTCATTTTAATATCATAAACAGTTGGAACGTGAAATGATTATTTATCCACATCTTCGTTTTTAAGTAACACATGTTTACATGGAAAATAATTGTATATATTAAATAAATCGATTTATTTCTTTCTTTTCTTGTAATTTTGTTTTCTCGCGAATTTCTAATTTTTCATTTTGCTACCTTAGGATGTAAAACTTGGTACTCAAATGCGCATTGGAACAGGAAACATCTTGTTTGATGGCCGCACAGAATTCCAATACTCAAAAGATGTACGCAAAACTTTGACGCTTAGTTCCAAACTAGAGGACGTATCTGGACGTGGTGAACGTTACAATTTCTTACTAGGTGTCAGCCATCCATACACCACGGTAGATGTCCAAACAAAGGCACAATTTGGAAAGACTAAAAATGGACTATCGGCTGAACTTGATATACAGTATATGACTGCCAGAAGACAAACCAAAAACTTTGCGTTGATGGCAGAAATTGACAGGCTAAGAAAACAACTAAATTTCCAGGTATTATTTTGAAACTTTTATTTTAACATTATATTTTTCTTCTGCTTATATGTAATTATATGTGTGTATGTCTTCCTATAATTATATACACGTGTTATCCATTTATTCGGCTAGATCAGACGATTACATGTGATAAAATCGCATACCAATTGTCAGAAAAATATATTCGCCAGACTTGACAACTAAAGTATATGTATTGAACATTTAGAAACGAATATTCGAGTTGAAGAACAAAGAAAGTAATCTGACAAGTAGAATTAAATATTATACTAAAACATATTCACTCTCATTTTTTAACAGATTCGCTCTCCTGTGAAGTCTATGAGAATGGATGCCAGTGTTGAAACTGCTCCTTTTAAACTGTCAATCAGAAATCTTTATGACGATACTAAGCCAATGAATGCAGAGCTTACAGTTGATACGGACCAACCCAGTATCGACTTCCATATGAATTATGATATAGGTATATTGTTTTTAAAGGGAAATAAATGTTTCCCATTTTTCACTTGCAGATTTTTTTTTAATTTATAATTTTGTGAAATACTAGACTATTTTGATAATTATTTACAGACACCGATCTTACAGTTGGTAGGGATAACCAGCATTGTCTTCAATACGATTTTGATGTCTTAAAAATGTTATGTTAAAAGTAGAATGACTGTTAAGATTTTCGACCACATAACAGTTTGTATAACACAATATGTTAATATGTTTTCATAATTGGTTGTAAAATTTTGCTTACATAAATAACCAAACGATTAAGACAAATGAATAAATCCATTAAGTGTTCTATCATGGCATTGAATAATGTTCATTTTCTATAGATAATCCCAAGAACACTCTACATGTTAATGCCAAATTTTCTGATGAGCAAGGAATAACAGCTGAGCTTTACAGAGATGAAAATGAAAGACAAATTGTTGATAGTTTACTTAACCTCCGTTTAAAGACATCCAAGATTCTACACACACGTGTTCAGTGGCGTCCATCCATTATTCGCGATTTAAAGGTAGTTTTAAATTATTCTAGATAAATGTTAAAAGTAAGTTAACTACGTTTGTAAGATTTCAGTTTAGAGCATTTTATAAAAAGCTTGTCTTAGATAAGGAAAAAGAAATAATCGAATAAGGCAAGACAGAAAAAACTCAAAAAGACTGATGCAAAAGGATAATAAATTTTCTAGTAGACAGTTCATAAACTGCCTTGAATATGTAACGGTAAAGAAAGTAAGAGGAAATTCGTATGTATCTTCTGTCATATCCAAAACAAAGCCAATGAACAAGCTATATAAGGTGACCACAACCTATATATGTGTTTATCGCCAAGAATTATAAGGAAATTTGCGTCCAATAATTACGTAACAACGATGTTATGCAACACGAGTCAACAATGTTATTTCAGTTGATTGTGTTGCAAACATTATCAATGACCCCCCCTTCCAAATAAAAAAAAAAAAAACACACCCACACAAAAATCGATGTACGCATGAAATTGAATTTAGATTCTAGTTGGTTTTTTTTTATCAAAATTGGTGCCAGAGAGACAATTTTCAACGTCAGACTGAAATATTTTTAGGAGGCTACGACAAGGAGAATTGATCAATACAGTATACAGACAGCAATAGCATGTGATGAAGTATATGATGAGATCAACAAAGAACTCGCATACAAAAAGCGAATTTTCAGAGCGACCTACAATGAAGAAGTTAAACCATACACCAATGCTATGAAAGAAAAATTGGTAGAAATACGAAAACTCCGGGATAATAATGATTACTACATTGGAGATATTTACGATTTCGCCGGGACTTTTGTGATTAGAATTACGTAAGTGAGAATTAATCAAATAACAAAACCAGTATCAAAATAAGAACGCAAAATCTGAAGTTTTGCATGAGGAAAAAAGCTATTATCAGTAGTTAACCGGTGTTTACTAGAAGCATTGAATATATTTAGAGTAAGAGTAGTATGATGGGATACATAAATATATATGAAATATAGTGTATTTTTCTGCAATAAATATTATGCATGTGTTATATACTGGTTTCGCTTCTTCGTCTGATGAACACATTACTTTTATTTGTGATAAAAATTTTATTTGTATTGACAGAGATCTGGCACTTGAGTTCGATGAAGCATGGAATCGATGCCCCGTAAAACATAAAATTGATCAATCAATTGAACGTCTTCAGCAGCTAAAACAGGTTTGTTTTGTTTTATTTCCGTAATAGTTATCTAATGAGGACGCGGTGTGTCTGTATAAGATAATCCAGAGGGCCGGATCTTATACAGACACACCAAGTCCGAGTAGGATAACTATTTTACATCCCAGCTCATCTGGGTTG
>JAOXYJ010361106.1:0-15504 GCA_028566555.1 Lithophaga nigra | reverse complement strand
TTTTATCCAACCCATTGTTAGTCCTCAAAATAAACTAGGTGCTCCTAAACCAGATCACATATCCCAGTTTGAAAATTAAGCTTCTTCCTATTTAGATGTAACTCCTGCAGAGGCAGCCCCATTCACTAATTTCACAAACAGTGTAGAAAGGTATGGACTTAGGAAATTTATAAATTGGAGATGCATATAACTATATTGTTGTGGTAGGGGATGGAAAGAGTTATGACCACCTCATTAAACTTAAAACTGAGTATTGTGCAAACTTGTCCTGGGTTCTGCCATATCTAGGAGACTGGCACATACTCCAGAATCTGTTACCAATAGTCATGTGTAACCGTTCTGTCATCTGGGGAATTAAAATAAAACACAACTTCCATTTCATTCATAAATCCAAAAACTTTATTATATTCTGCTCGTGCAACTACATACCCGCCAAAATCATACAATACATAAAACCCCTACAACAGGTCCGACCTCGTACCCGATCCCGGAATAGCCCGAATTCAACTCAAACATATAACATCCCCCCGCTTAAAAAATGAAACATTTTTCTAGTTGAATTCACTAAGAATATTCACTTGCGTTCATAAACAAACAACTCCTACACTTTCAAATTACTGAATATTTCCAAGGTGTATCAGCGTTTCAAAATTCCAGCTCTCTCTCTCAAAAACAATTAGATAACGTATTGAAATCAAAAATCTTAGGCAATATGAAGCAGCAAATACAATATAAACTGGAGCAATTTGGTCATTTTAGCAGCAATGTAGCAGTTCAATGCATGGATCTGATAGGAAATCAACAGAGACTGTTAACTCTTAATGAAAATGAGCTTCACAATACAAGAGATTTCATGAACCATAACTCTCTCACTCACGCACTCACTCAGTAATTTCTTTTATACACAGATGCATTGGCCTTATTTATAGCAAATGAAATATTTCGTGTAAAGCAACATCTCTATAAACAGATTATTTATGATTTCTATCGTTCCGCTAATGACAATTGTCCATAAAAGTATATAATACAGAGCTACCTTCGATTTCCGTTATCAAAAATTTCAAGTTATATAAAACGCTAATTTACTAACTTGAGTAAATATATGTATAAACGAAGTTTATCTGGATTTTCCAATTATACAAAAGTGTACAAAAATGACGAAATGAAAGTCAAAATAAAATAAAGTTGGGCTATTCCAGGTAAATCAAATTTAAAATATGAATATATGTCAAATTGAAAAATTGATCTTAATGATTGAAAAATAGTCGGCAAAATTTAGCAGTTGCCTTCAAATACGTATGTTATCAGTATTTTAGCCGTAGTAATGGCGAGATAACACTCACACATAGAAACCATGTGCTGTACGTAGCGGTACCAAAAGATGTCAGCCAACAGACTGGAATTGACAACATAATTGCGGCGGGTTAAATCCCACACCCATAGACAAGAATTTTGCGGTGGGCTAAATCCCACACGTATATTTACTTTCGGCGGGCTAAATCCCACACGTAAATTATATAGGCAAATTCTTGTAGTTAACATATTCATTGGACAAAATCATTGATATACTTATACGGCGGAAGAATTTCCAAGCCATGAAATCTCATTGTATGAGAGGTGGTGGTCTATTTTTTACCATAATCTTAGCCTTTACGTTGAGATCCTTGTAGTCCAGCCAGCGAGCATTTTGAGCTGGTTCTCCTGATAAGTGAGCCAAATATTTATGTCGTCCATCAACTATTTTACATGCAAGAAGTCTCTTGATTTTAATATCTTCCCGAGGCTTGCTGTCCGTAGTTGTTTCAGGCGTAGTAAAATCCTCGTCTCGGAATCTCTCTGGTTTTTTGCGTTTTCTCTTAGATCGTCGAAGTTGCTGTTCATTCATAACCGGCGACGATGTTTTGTCTGACAATAAAAGGTCGTTACATGGACTTTCCGTCTTACTGTTTTCTGAGAAATCTTTGCCTGAATTATTCTTCTGCGTATGAGTTTCTTTAACATTTTTCATGACAGGATCTAGAAAGTAATTAGATGGGTTAGGTTTTCGGACGTACGCCGCTTTAAGTCTGTTAATATGGACGGATGAAAAACGTTTCGACGTAGATTGGTCTTTCAGTGTGTATAAGTGTGGACTTTCACATTTGTCAATGACATATGGTCCTGCAAATTTGTGTTTGAATTTATGTCCTGGACCTGTAGGATCTTTACTCATATAAACAAAGTCACCCTCCTTTAGAGTCAAAGTATGGACACTCTCATTAGCACGTTCCGTCATTGCAGCCTGAGATTTTTCTGAATTTTGTTTCACTTCGTTCCGTATAATGTTTAACCTGTTTAAAAGATTTCTGACATACTCATGACTGTTTTTTGGAACTGTAGATAAATTTAATGCAGAAACATGTCCAGATAACGGAAACTTGGGTCGGCTACCATATAGAATTTCGAATGGTGAATATTTAACACTTTCATTCACTGATGAATTCATTGAAAACAAAATAGACGGAACAATATCCTCCCAGTGTTTTCCTTTTTGAATATATGGTGTAATCCGTTCCGCAAAAGTCCTGTGTGTTCTTTCACATAAGCCTAAGCAATGATGACTGAAACTGGGCGTATACTGCTGATTGATTTCGAGCAAACGACTAACTTCCTGAATTGCATAGGCTGTCACTTCAGAACCACGATCACTAATGATTGTGTCACATACTCCGTATTGAGAAACAAGCTTAAACAAAACTTCTGCCACCGTGAGGGGGTCTTTATTCGGAATCGGCTCGGCGAACACAAATTTACTAAACGCATCTATTCCTGTGAAAATGTAAGTATTCCCTCTCGATGAAATGGGAACAGGGCCATATAAATCTATTTGCCATACTTCGAATGGTGCTTCCGGAGTCTTAAATGCTACGATTCCTGCTTTAGTATTGACTTTGGTGACTTTGCGACTCTGACAGTCATGACAACTTCTGACGTAATCGGCTACCTTTTGTAATAAATTTGGAAAATAATAATGTTCTTTTATCATATCTGTGGTATGCTGAATGCCACCATGACCTCCTAATGGCGAATCGTGGTACAGACTAATGACAGTTTTGACGGCAACCTCCGGCAAAGCTAATTGGTAAGAACTGAATAGTTTTGTACGCTTACATCGAGCGGTCCGAGTATGAAAAAGTAGTCCATCAACCATATCATAATTTGAGATTTCCAACAAAAGTTTTCTGGCGGCTTTCTGTGATGACGGCAGTTTTTTGTTTTGAATGTACATTAAAAAGGGACCAAAATATGGATCTCTAAGTTGTAACTGTTGAAAATTTTCTTTACTAAAATCAGAATTTTGAAAAATATCAATAGATTCAATAAGTTTGTCTTGTGTACGTTCCGCATTAGCTGAAGTATCATAACTTGAATCATATTCAGAATATTCGTAACTTGTATGTGTTGTAACTTGATCCTTTCCTGAATGTGTTTGAACACCATTTTCGGCGTGACTGTCATCAGAATCCTTCGTTTGCCTATTAAATACACCACATTTCGCTGCTTGTTCTATTCCTGTAGTATTTCCCTTTTCTTGTGGGTTTGGGTTAAATCCGAAACGTTCCGTATTCCTTAAATCGGGGTTGACAGAGCTGTGTATACGCTGTACCACCACGTTATTAATACAATTTTTCTCATCATCACTACTATTTGTACTATCAAAGTTCGGAAAATGAACCGGCTTTCCATTTAAATGAATATCACCAACATTTTCAGTAACATATGGGAAGAATGGATCTTCCTGGTCGGGACTGTCAATATTTTCATTGTTACCTAAGGGGGTGGACCGTGAAAGAGCATCAGGGACCTGCATTTCTCGCGCTGGCTTATAACGAAGTTCAAAGCTAAACTGTTGCAAGATTGCAACCCACCTCTCATATATGGCTCCTTTTAGTTTTTTCTGAAAAATAGGCCGAAGTGCCTGATGGTCACATTCAACAATGAACTTTCGCCCTTTTAAATACATCGCACAATCTAAGATAGCGGTTACCATGCCCAGTAACTCTAATTTTGTTGGGCCATATGATCTCTGCCACCTGCTCAACGACTTAGAGCCGAAACGTATAATACGAGGTTCTTTAACACCATTTTCTGCCTCTTGAAATTGATAAAGCATGTACCCTATTCCTTTTGAACTTGTATCAACTGAAAGATGAAATTCCGATTCAAAATTTGGAAATGCTAAAATTGGAGAATTTGCTAATAATGATTTTAATTTCACAAATGCATTTTCTTGCTCAGATGTCCACTTGAATTTAATATTTTTACGTAGTAACTTGGTGAGTGGTTCTACTTCCGCACTAAAGTTCGGAATAAACTTTCGAAACCAATTCAATAAACCAAGGGCACGGCGGAGCTCGCGTATTGATCGGGGTGACGGGTACTCTTGAATCGCGGATACTCGGTCCGGAGGGGGCTGTAAGCCATCTTTTGAAATCATATGACCGAGAAATAAACACGATTTTTGTGCAAAAACACATTTCTGTGGACCTAACTTTAATCCAGCGTCTTGTAAACGCTTGAAAACCTCGTTTAAATCATTGATATGCTGCTCAAAATTTTCAGACGCTATTAAGATGTCGTCCAGATAACACAAGCAAGATTGAAAGGTTAATCCATGGAGCACTTTATCCATCAACAGTTGAAAAGATCCTGGGGACGAGCTTAATCCCATCGGCAAGCGAAGAAATTTATAAGTTCCGTAACAAGTATTGAAGGCTGTATAGGGTTGACTTTCCTTAGAAATCGGCATTTGGAAAAATCCAGAGCTGAGGTCGATGGAGGTTATAAAATTCGGTTTTTTGTGAGAAAATGACTCTGCTAAGTCCTGAATATCCGGACTAAGATACTTAAATTCCTGAAGTTGTGAGTTAAGATACCTAAAGTCACAACAAAATCTGAATTGGGATATACTATTAGATGACTGGTTGGCACAATTTGATTTCGGTCGTGTACGCTTTGAAACTAACACTATGGGGCTAGTGATCGGTATATTTTCAGTTTCATCAACCGGAGCTATGATTCCTTGTTTAAGAAGTGTATCGAGATGCTCTCTTAAAACTTGTTTTTTATCTGGAGTAATGCGATACGAACGTTGATGATTTGGTTTGAAATCGGGTTTCAACAATATCTTGTGCTGAACAATGTCAGTGAATCCTAAATTAGGGTTTTCCTCTGTAACAAATATATCTTTGTATGATTGTAAAAATTGCTTCATTTGTGTTTGCTGACGATCAGTCAAATGAGTGGGAATGTCAAAATATGATAAAAATTTTGCGTCATCGCTATCAGAAGCACTTTCGTTATTATTTGAAATCTTGATGTTATTCACCTCTTGAAAATCATTCTTAACAGAAATAACATTAAAATCATTGTCAAGCAATTGAAATTGCGCTAAAACTTTTCCTCTAGGAATCATGACAGGGTCATTTTTTTGGATTCAACAACTTAACTGGCACTAATTTTTTACTATTTACAGAAACAATTGATTTGGCAGTTAAAATACCTAATTTCAGTAAATAATTGTAATTGGTACAAATTCCCTGGACACCTTGCAAAGTATCACCTTGAACTTTCCCCCATACTATTATTTCAGTATTCGGTAAAACTGAAATCCGCTGTTGGCTCTTCACTTTGCAAAATTTTGAAGCAACAGACATTTGAGCAAAATCTAGCACTATTTTCTTAGAAAATAAATAGTCAGTTCCTAATAGTAGAGGATGCGATGTCTGTGTAAATATATGTACCAAAATCCAATGTTTACCTGTAGGTATCTGAATTTTAATTTTTGAAACACCAATAATTTCAACCGTTTGATTATTTGCTAGAACAATTTTCTCGGTCGCAACATTTACGGACGATTTGTGTGTTTCGGGAATAGAATCATACAATTGTTTTGAAATGACATTTATTGAGCTCCCCGTATCTATCAATGAGGCAATCTTTAAATGCGAGATTTGTACTGGTAAATAGATAAATCTGCTATTTTGTACAGCATGCGTATCGTCGCCTTCGTCATCGGATGTTTGTGAAGTGTCAGTGTTTACGTTATTGGTATTCTTTGATAATCGCGACGGCGAACGACTACGATGTCTGGCACCTAAATCTATTCTCCCGGAGGGGCGTGCCCTATGTCCCCCGGGGGTGTCTGGTTTACCGAATATTTCTTGCAGTTTAATGCAGAATGTCCCATTTGTTCGCATAACTGACATACAATTGTCGGATTGGTCATCCCTTCGCCAGTCCAGTTACAAAATCTCTTAATATGGTTTGGCGCATTACATTGAAAACATAATCGACTGTCTGTTCGTGTTGTTGAGTCAAAAGATTGCTGCTGTTGGCGGTTAGAAAATCTGTCGGTGCGTCTATTTTGTCGTGGTTTATTTTTGTCAAATTTCAACTCCTGCACCGCTTTGGTTAATTGGTCTATTTGTGATTGTAGGGATGTAAATTCCGGGCCTGGAGTTTGACTACTCGACTTAGTAGTTTTACTTGTCGCTGCTACTTGTATATCGGATTTTCTGTAACCGTACGCCTCCCCCATTTTAGCCGCAGCTAGAGCAGACGCACTATCCCTATGATTGCCTGCTCTTACAAAAAATGCCAACTGTTCGGGTAAGCCCTTGATAAATTTTACAAGAATTTCGTGGTCCGGCTTTTTCAAAATATTTCCTTTCTCAACTAACTGACAATAAAAATCATCAATTGTCTGGCCTTGGGATAATGACATATTCTCAAAAATTTCACTATCTAACATAATAGTAGGATTTTGCCAGTCAAGGTCAACATATTTAGTCTTAAATAACTCTACAAAATTGAGCCAAGATGTTTTATTTTCGGATGCCAACGAATTAAACCAAGTTAATGCAGGGCCGGTCAAGTGTAAATGTAGGGCAGCAATTTTACGTTGATCATCCAGCGGCGAGATATCATGTAATGTTGCATAGGATTCGAATTCGGAAAGAAATATTGCAGCATTTTCATGTGGATAACCACCATATTTGCGACAGTTGGCTAATTTTTCCATTGTGTTTGGATTAATAGCGATAGAATTTATTAAATTTGGTTGCAAATTCCGAGAAGGCGTAAATAAATAGCTAATATCTACTGTATCTTGTCGAAGCCGACTAAGCGACAAAAATTCTTCAGAAGAAACAAAATTTGTTGTTCCGGTTTCTAATGAATCTTCAGCGTATTGAGACAGAGGTGGCGTCAAAGAATTTGGGATTTCTAAAAACGGGGTTTCTGGTGATTCAATGGGTCTCAAACCAAATTCTATTTCTGACGAAATTTCTGTCTCAGACTCGTCATCAGTAAAATCTAATGGGGGTGTATTTGCTGTCATGTAGCGAGTTAAATCTCACATACAACAAGAACAAGAAGAGCTATGCATATTTACTATGTAAAAACAGAGTGTATAGCCAGTGAATTCTCACATATACCTTAACAAAAAACTGTAATGCATGGTTCAACCTTCTTGGAACTTCAAATAACTGAACACTGTAGCATGTGTAGCGAGCTAAATCTCACATACATATGTTATATACAAAAAAACCCACAAAGTTAGTTGCAGTCATTTTCAAGCCTCAAACATATTCTTAACAACCAAAGTTGCGCCAAGGCCTGGTCTGGGTGTACTCCGTCTTTGTACAATACAAATGATTTATTGTATCGGGTTTGTAAGTCGTAATGGTTTTTCCTAGGAAGTATAAGGTCAAAATTAAAGTTTGGTGAGTTTTGTCCAGGTTTTATATAGTCGTTTAATGTCTCCAAATATTTATTCACTTCATCAATTTGAGCATGCAAAATTTTGTCGGTTTTTTCAAATTTCTGGTATTCTGAATGCCCATGAAATCTGTTCCACCAATACACAGAATAATAAGGCAACTGTAAGAAGACCAATCTAATTGTAGGAAACTGTTGTAGGAAAGTCAGGATACTTCTGTAAGTATCACACAAGTCCGTTACCACTTGAAAATCTGACGATTTTAAGTCTAAATATTTACCATTCTTAACGGTTAAATCGCATGTTCCAAGCCACAAATATAAGGTAATGTGCACACGATCTAGGTCCTTAAAAGTGTTTGCCGCCTTCAGTTTCAAGAAATCAAAGTTTTCCTGTATTGTCCGTGAAGGCCGAATCCACCAAATTATTTTGTTGTATGGGTGAATGTCCGAAATTTGCTGCTCTAAGTATGTTCCCTTGCTATCCGTCAACAACACTGGAATGGCATTTAGTTCCCGGATTGAATTTATCCGTGGTGATAAATTTGAAATGTTTTTCTCCAGTCTTGACGAAATACTCATTTGTACAACAAATTACACGCATAAATGTCACATTGGAGATAACGTGTTCACCCACCGTTACAAATTAAATGTCTATTTTAATCCGTTAAGTAAATAAAACCGGAGAGTCAGTTATGATACATCAATCAATAAATAGTCAGCTGTTTTAAATTCTCCACCATGTAACCGTTCTGTCATCTGGGGAATTAAAATAAAACACAACTTCCATTTCATTCATAAATCTATTCTGCTCGTGCAACTACATACCCGCCAAAATCATACAATACATAAAACCCCTACAACAGGTCTGACCTCGTACCGATCCCGGAATAGCCCGAATTCAACTCAAACATATAACAGTAGCTGCCCAGTCAGTACAAAATGAAACAATAAGAAAAAGGAATTGCCTCTGGTGGCTATGTTGGTTGACCGATAAGCCAAAAAAATACATTCATGCAAAGTTTGGCCATACAGTTTCAGAGAAGATAAAAATGTAATTTCCAAATGTAAAACTATGTTCCACGGTTGCCGCTACCTTAGTCGTTTGATCAGTGCGAAATGAGGAATCCTTATTGAGAACATGCCAATCATTATTCCTATAAAGTTTCAAACCATTTGGCTTCGTAGTTTCAGAGAAAAAGATTTTATTTTTGAAAATCAACTAATCTGGAACTGCTAGTGGCCATGTTATTTGACCAATCGGCATGAAGTGAAATACTTTTGTAGGGAACATTTCATATATTTTTCCTGCAAATTTTGGTTTTAATTGGCAAAGTAGTTACAAAGGGGAAGATTAAAATGTGAGCTAAAAAGGTTGAAAAGGTGACTTCGAAACGGTTTCTTCTAGAGGTGACTTAAATACACTGAACCATGAAATAATCAAGGAATTACCTTCAAATATAGTGTTTCAGAGTCGATCTGGAAACCAGTAATAAATCAATTGAAATAAATGGCGTCCTTCATAAAGAATCCATAATGTGACGTCATGAAAAAGTATAAATGATTGCGTGACATGTTGATAACTAAATTAATTGCTTGGGTTTTATTACGACAAAGGTAACGTTTTATAATTTTAGATAAGTTTCGTCTACTGTATGACGTTAGAGAAATATACTTACCAGGTTGTTCTGATTCTGGATAACAATGAAGTGTATTGCCCCGTTCTTTGGCAAAGTCCACTATCTTCTTTAAAAGGTCAATCCGTCCGGCATGATACAGCATTGCTTGTAGGAACAGAATATTGTCACGGGATAGTAAACATCTACTCCTCAGGTGCTCAAATAATTTCAAAGGAGTAGTTATTTTTTCTAGGACACCTCTTGGGGTACCTTGGTCGCCTGGTGAAATATAAACCAATTATAATTATCAAATGGATCTCATAAATTATTACCTTCAGTGTAATGGGTGTTATTTATATTATCTAATAAATGCAAATATGTACAATGAACATGTACACATGCTTACTTGAAATAACGTTTTTCACACTACATATAACAAATAAATAAATATCGTAATATATTTATCTCACCATGAAGTCCTTATTTACTCCACTCTTGACGAACTAGGGACAAAATTAGTATGTACCACACTGTATTCACACTGTGTTCTTTGAAATTCCTGCTAGTGGGTTAGAGATTATTGCGGTCAGTATCATGCGTTCAGTGTTTTTACTGTACGCACATGTAAGTAGCTGAGCCTGAATTCGTACTGACATCGCAAATTTTCTTTGGCTTTATATATTCATTTCCCATTCAAAATCTGTGCCTGGTGTTGTGCAACGTGTTTGTTTGAAATCTTTACATGTAATTCCGATGTCTTTTATGTGTAATGCCTTTCTGACATCTAATATTTGTTAACCCCAAGGGTAGCTGGGGTTAAGAAGTATGGCTACCTGGACTTCTTCCATCCAGCAGTAAGCCCCGTGCCGAAAGGAGTGTCCGTGTGGCTGTGCAGGATGTATAAATACGTAGTCATGTCCAGTTTGATTGGGGACGTTAAATCCAAGGTACTTGTTGGGAGTTACACACACTTTGAATGTTAAAGAATCTCAGCTACAACTCTTCGGAGGGGGCTGTAGGTGACCTGTTGTAAGGCTAAATTTCTGACATACCCAATATGGAGTGTGGGAAACCATCGAGATAAAGTCTGAGTTCGAGTAAGAGTTATAGTTCGAGTTAAAGTTCGAGTTAAAATTCGAGTTAGAGTTCGAGTTACACTTCGAGTTCTAGTTTAACTTCGAGTTAAAATTCGAATTAAGAGTTAAATTTCGAGTAGACCTAAAAATAGAGAAAAATTCAAACCTTCTAATCATCTAAAGAATTATCGCATTCATGTGCTCGAATTGTTAGAACCTCGCGGACGACTTAAAAAACTAGCACATAGACCTTTTTATCGTATGCTGGACTTTTCAATCTCTTGATCACGACATTTCAGTTTCGCGCGTATAACTTTTCGGACATCCGGCTGAACGGGCTGCATAATGAATGATATAATTCACTAGATGATCAGCAGGTTTGAATTTTTTCTAACTCGAAATTTAACTCTTAACTCGAACTTTAACTCAAAGGTAAACTCGAACTCGAAGTTAAACTCGAAATTTAACTCGAAGTAAAACCCGAACGTTAGCTCGAACTCGAACTCTAACTCGAACTATTACTCTAACTTGAACTAGAACTCGGACTTTAACTCGATGGTTCCCCACACTCCCCACTCTGCCCCTGTTTTCCAGTGGAAATTCGTCCCCTTTTCCCGGTTTATCCACTTTTCAGATACTACCAATTGATATATTGTTAATTTGTTCTCGTCCCGAACATGCATGAAAGATTTGCCGCTGACGTTAAAGTAACCAACGGTCAATCAATCAGTCTAACAAATGTTGGAATGTAAGTTACCTAAAGTATTCTTTTTTCAGTAACAGATTATATCGATATTGAAATTAAAGCATTCGCTTGAATAGGCACATTGTATAACAATCATATGCCAGTATGAGGAAGGATTTCACTACCCTTTGCCAATGCTCCACATTATTATCCTGTTATAAAATAAATCCTACTTACCAATTACATACGTATTGAATCGTGATAGAAAATATACCACGCAAAAATTTATACTATTCACAAGTTTTGTTTGAATTTGCTTTGTTTATATTGTTAATGTATTCATGTGTGTTTGAGCGTGTTTGTTTTTCAAGATTTTCAGAACCAAAGCATTCTTGTAAGATTTGTTTTGCGCCGCTTATAACGCCTCACCTGGAAGAAGATTTTTCATCATTAATAGGTCTTCATCTGTTATTTCCTTGGCAATTTTAACTAGGCAGACATTAAGATTATAATCAAGACCAGGATGTTCTAACCTCCCAATTTTGGACGGAGGTTTGGCAGCATCACCATCATCTACATCCATTTTAGATGCCACTGAAATAAGATAAGACAACATATAATTAAAACCTGTTCGTATTTTCATAGTGACCTCTAACCTTTAACTTTAATAAATCTATTTTATATTCATCCAAATAATCTTTTGAAGGACATTTCTTACACTGAAGGTTTTATAATAAATATTTTGTTACTGTACAAGTAATCACGAAATCAACTGCTTTTGAAAAGAAAGAAATACATCGGAATTTTACTTATTTATACTTATTGGCATAATGCTGTACTAAATACACTTTTTGACAAAATTTATTAATATTTTAATGGTGAATGTTTATATAGTTTGAATTAAGCCTACTTCACCAATACCCTTTGTCTTGTATAATTCTTCTTAACGAATTATAAACCTTCCAACAGAATAATGGGAATTCTCTTGATTTTCAGCAGATTTGAAAAAAGCGATGTGTGTATACTCCATTTTTTCTTAGGCTATAATATCAGACTTATGATGAAATACTGACTACAGTAATCGGTGGAGAATTGTAACATTTAAAAAACTTTAACACCTTTAATCCCTAACCTTATATTAAACGGTAAAGAAAAGCATTTGCTAAGTCAGCAGATTTATTTAGGAAAAATGCATTGCTTTTTCACTTTACAGGTCTAAATACTTAATATATACTGCCAAGAGAGTCTGTCCAACATCAACAGGGATCTCTTGTTTGTATTGATATTACAGTGAACTGGCGAATAGATAAAAGTATGTGGAACACTGTCAATTTAATAAATATGTCTAACATTATGAGTTTATTCAACATAGTTCAATCACGTTCGGTTATAACTGAGGTAAGTGCAGATCTTAACATTCTGATCAAAACAAATAATGTAATAAAAAAATGAGTGTCATTTTGATGTTTTCTGTTGAGGTGGATGTAGTAATGTCCTTTTCTGCAAAATGTTCATATGATACTCTGGGTGTTCTTTCATTGCAGAATTGCATATACTTTCAAATTTACGCCACAATAAACGTGGTTTGATGTAAATAAATGAAAAAAAAAAGATAATCTGAACAAGGAGTTCATACTTTTGCTCCTGCACATGTATATCTTAAAGACATTAAAAAAAAACATGAAGTGTAAAAGATATATGGGTTTGTCACCTCGAAGTTGTCTTGCTATGCGAAAAAGTCGTATAAAATAAGATAAATGCCAATATATTTAAATATACCACCTCAAATAAAAATAAGGGGCCATTATAGAGGTCTGATGATTTATAATATCAGTTGTATAAATAATACCTATGAATAATACATTCATTATAGACGTCGCAGTAGTCAACAATGGACAAGAATTACTGACTTTAGGTCTTGAATTATGGGGCTGCTTTCCAGACAGATGTGTAATGGGTAAATTGTATGTTTGGTACAATATTGCAACTTTTTTATCATTATGATGTAACACAATCTATGTACGTCAGTCCATTCAAATGAGAAAATTAAATGTGCTACCTGAAGATAATGTTTCAAATAAAAATTCCTGATAAAATCTGAAAATTCAATACAGCCCTTTTTTCCGTCTAACACCAGTTTATAATAATCTTATCTATTAGATTTTTTCAGTTAATATCAAACTAGTACTTTCGCGATATTAGTCACTGCTGACTTAAATCTCCCAAAATGTGTAAGTTTTAGAAATTTTCCAGGGATATATATTAAAGTCATTTGTTCATATTAGAAACTTTCCTTAATTTTCCAGTAATACCATTCATAGAATAAAATACTAAGATTTTTGCTGTCCTGAATTATATACATGTAGATTATTTATGCAATATATATATATAAATATATATATAAATATATATATATGAATGGCCTTAACTACCAGGACGCAATCACAATTACACTAAGGTAAAAAATATATATAGACCTGTTTCCTGCCTCTTGACAGAAAAAAATACGGTAGGTAGGTAGGTTAATAATTTTAATTTCGAAAATTATTTTACATAGGTTTTATAGGGAAAATGATCTGGGCTTTAACGTTGCTTATTCTAAAATATCAAAAAAAAAAAATGTTTAAGCGTATGCAGCAAAAATTAGGGTAGATCCGGAAGCAGGATACAAAATATTTTTTAACCTTATTAGTATGACATAAACTGAAAATAGGGCAACTAATACATCTTTGACAAAAACAAAATTATGTTTTTGTTGTTGTCATTATTATTACCTTTAGTACCGAATGAATAGTTTTGGTACACGTAGGAAGCACCAGAAAAAAAAAACACCAGATAATGGAATTTTCATATAATTTCTAAAATTATATTTACCACAGGATAGAAAAAGTAATGAAATGTTATCATAGAACAATACAAGAAAATTGTTCGTACGTGATTGTTCAATAATTAAACGAGCAAAATGTCTTACTTTATAGTGTCCAATATCTGGACATTTTACAGGAAACATAAATTGTATTACTGCGCACAGTCAGTAAAACATTGAGAAAGTTCAGAATTGATCAGCAGATCAATGTACAATTTACAAAAATCAAGACGTTTAAAAATAGACCATGATCAATTAGTTAATTGTTGTTCATCGCTATTCAGCTGTTACCTTAATATAATAGAAACAAAGTCTTTGTAATTAATTAGACGGCATGTTGAGGCTAGTAACAAATAAGATATCTCCTAACACCTTGAATGGTGTAAATATGCTGTATAATACAGCAGCGTCAGTTGAGTTCTTTACTGGTTTTAGGAAAAAAGTATATTTTAATCGCGGATTTAAGATAAAAGATAATATAAAAGTAAACAGATGGTAATATTACAATTTTTGTCCCTTTCTGTCTTAAGACAAAAATCACTAGAGACGCTAACAATTACGACTTTACAGAATGTAAATTATTTTTAGACCGAGTTCAAGTTCTGAGGGTAACTTTGTGCATATCACGGAAGTTTCTCAAAATCGAAAATAAAAGTAAAACTAGAGAATGTCGAAGTGTAAGGTGTAAGCTGAAAAATTTTGATTCACCAAAAACATTTGGCATTACTCAAGTAATTTTTGCCAGTTTCGCGTGAAATTTTGTCCAACTATTTATTATTCTGATCGTCAAAGACATTTTCCTTTACCTACATTTACCTATGATTTAAATAAGAAAATCAGCATGTTTTCGAAAGTTGTTTTGTAGAGATAAGTTTCTTTTGCATGTTTTTAATTTCAATATCATTTAAAGGCAAATATTAGAATTTTGAAACTTTTGCTTCACTGAGTGAAACAATAGCACTGTTCATAATTTCAGCAAAAAGTAACTACATTTGAATGGTAACAAAAACTGTTAATAATAAATCCTACATCTTTTACAACTGGAGAGTAAACAAGTAGTGAAATTAAAATGTAGTTGATGATTGTTACATGAATCATTTTTCTGATTTTTTTTTGTCATTTTAATCTCATATTACCCATGATGACAGGCAGGTCGAAGATATACAAATTCTTACAGTGAGATTAGAAAATCATTGTATGGACTTGAAAACATGTTTACAATGTGACGAATGTAACGGTTTAACTCGTGATACAGCCTTTATTAGGTTAATAAAAAACTGTCTGAAAAAATTAATACTGTCCAAATTCTTCTGTACTGTCTGAATTAGATACATCTCAGCCTGTCTAGAACCAGTTTGATGAACAAAAATGCAAGAGATTAATCCTGAAGAAATTTGTGGACAGCATCAGGACGCCGTGCTGGAACTGTAGAAAACAATTCGGACACAAACCGCATGTAATTCAAATATTACCTACATTTCTTATTTTTTCACTGAT
>JAOXYJ010360004.1:0-15534 GCA_028566555.1 Lithophaga nigra | reverse complement strand
ACAGGGCCTGGCACTTCAAGTTGGAAGTAGTTATATTCAACAGTATATTCGGAATCAATTAGCTCACTGTTTAAGAAATAAATTAGGTAATAACAAAATACCGAACTCAAGGCATATTCAAAAAGGGAAGTCCATCAAAATCGACAAAATCCGGAAAAAACGCTCGACCATCTCAGCAAATACTTTCCAAAGGGTTATCTATATGAATTCACACCCAACAGAGATTGGAATAACTACCTGGACGGCATATCTGAATGGAAATGGAGAGATTATATATATATATAATATTATTAAACTGTAATAGTAAACTCCATTTTGCATTGTGCTTTTCAATTTCATCAGTGTTCACAGCATATATTATTTTCTGTCTTTCCCTATATTTTATTTTATACTTAGAATTTTGTAATGTAGGTAGATTTCCATACCATTTATAACAATGAATAAATTTTTAGCTCCAAGAAATAGGTATGGAATAATAATATGTGTAGATTCTTCTGCAGTAAATATTCCTATCAGTACAGTTTTAACGCTTAAAGTTATTGGGTTTGTCTGCAGTATGTTACTACGTTCTTTCTTAAACTTGTAGATTCCTTGATTAATGACAGCAGTTTAAATCAATTTCTAACTAAAGGAGATAAAGTTATTAACTTATGGTAGTAGGTTAACCTTGTCCGTACAAGCAATGCAAGTTGCCGTAGGATTCGGAAATGGATTAATGGCTAGACTTAAGAAACTCCTAGCTGCTCAGCCTAGATAGTTCAATGGATTTGTGACTAAAGAAAAAAATATGTCCCTGGACGGTTTGTAATTGTAGATTTTTATTTCAAAGGAAAAACTGACTATTTTTAAACTGTTGACCAAAAAAGTTAAGGATTATCAACTGCTTTAAAACTGCTGTTCGGTAATTTTTGTACGAAACGTAGACCTTAATAGAAATGGCATTAAGAATTATTTTTTCTCGATGATAATTTCGGAAATACCTTAACTCGGGGAAAATGTACCAGTTGTGATAGATTTTGTTGCTGTTTTTTTCGATTGAAAGATGTCGTGCATAGCCCTTCTGAATTACAAAACGGATACATTTTCCGTAGTGTACACGTAAAATAGGTTACTAAGGTTGTCATCTATGTCATTTTGTGCTCTGACTTAGTGTATTTTAGTGAAGTGATAGTCAGATATCGCTTAAATTATTAGAAGATAGAAAATCGCAGAATAAAGTGAATGTCTTAGAAAAAATATATGCTTTTTGAAACTTAAAAACTAAAAAGTGTAAAAAAAGATAATGGTAGGAAATTATTTGTTTGAGAACAATTGAATATCCAGCCTAATACTTATACGGTACAATTATGCATACATTGCATTTTAAAAAGATACTATAGCAATATTTTAAATGGAAATGATCCTCAACTTTTGTCTCTGGATATACATGTATCACTAACATTGTTCTTGCTATTTGTGTATATCATTTCAAAGTCTGATGATACGTTAAAACAAGAAACAATAGCATCCTAGAGTTTCAGACTGAGTGGAATGGTCGCGAACTTGGAATAATTTACCTTTCTGGTCAAATATAGTTTTCATTTTCAAATAACAAGAGTCAAGGCTAAGCAACACTCCTCGAAACTAAATAAATATTCAGTTTATGTACATGTACGATTATAACATGTATAATGTATATATACACAAAATTGCAAAGAAAAATATTATATATCGCAAAACCGAAATATTAACAATTTTTTTCGAAACATTTTTGCTTAAACAACATTTTATCTTGTTGAAACTAAAATGGGCGACGGGTGGCTTGAATGGAATTCAACCAGACTGTCAGTTACTTTATTGTACACATCTGCTTTTTCTTCTTAAAAGGGTCATTAATTGGAAATATATATATATATACTATTTTCCTTGGTCATATCGAAAAAGGGGAAGATGCAAGATCTTTTCTAGTCCATTTTAAATCAATCAATAGAATTCAACCAAACTGGTAAAGTTTCTTTTTCTATCATGTACATATATGAATTTTTTTTCACACTTGTTCTCTCATTGGTCACTGGCAAATATGATTATAAATCTACATCAGCTGTTTTGTTTTTATCTTTAGAATGGATTTGAAAAATATGTCCTTTTTTATAAGTGTGTACACGCTCCAGCATTTCATTACCCTCTGATAATTTTTAGGCGTCAATACAATATTTGTAACTAGATTAGCATTTCTGTAGGAATTAAGGAATTAATTATGCGGGAAATGTCAATGTTAGATCAGCAGAACAATATCAGAAAGGTAATGTTACAGTAATTGTAAGACTGAATTCGTAGTTTGCCAAACACTGTATGTATATATGTTATATCCGTTGTATTACTTCTAAGTTGTTGTAATGTTACCTGTATCCTTATTAACTCGTCTGGCGAAAAGCTGTGTGAGCTGTTGCCATCATTTCCGTTCATACGTCAACACTTTGCCCATCTGCTTTGAAAAAACAAAACTACAGTCATGTTGGATGGGAGTGCTGATTGTGGGTCAATTCGTAAAAGGTCGATAACGCCATTATTATAATATAATTAGTAGTCTCCAGTCATTATATGAAGCATTTTATGTCACATCTAACTTTAATAATTGATGTCCCTGAAAAAACTACCAATTCTTGGTTCTCCAAATGATAAGGTCACTGTTACTAAAAGGATAATTATATATAATTTAAATTCATTTTATAAAGTATATATATGCCGTTCTTCATCAAATTCGGATAGGGGGTTCTAATCGATATTGAGGTCAGTAGGTCAAGGTTATTGGTACTAATAATAGAATTTTTGTTCCGGCCATAATATGAAATATTTTAGTAGATTCCTCTGAGAACATATCAATTTTGGAATCAGTAGGTCATGAGAATTTTTTGCATGTCATTACATATAGCTTTTATGTCAGATCTTTGGTGAACTTAAGCTAGTGATGTTAATAAATGAGGAAAATCTGGCTACTTATATTTTTTGTCAGGTTGAAGATCAAGGTCAGTATCACTACAAATATTTTTTTTGTTTTTAAACGGTATAAGGTATGCACTTTCGTAACTCCAGTAGTGAGACTCCAATGCGACTGACTTTTTGATCACCTGACCTTTACTATTAGCATCACTTTGAGTCCCTCGTCCGTCCACATTTCATATTTTAATGTCTTCATTTCAATCTACAGGGCCAAATTGGACAAATTTTGGTCGAATGGTCCTTGAACGGTCCCATTCAGAATCATGTCTGACAACCCCGACCTGAAACCAAGATGGACGCCATTACTAAAAATAGAAAAATTTCTCAACTAAATCATTTAAAAACCTTTTTCTCTGAAAGTACTTGGCCAATTGGTGGAGTGGTCCTTGAATAGTCCTTTCAAAATATGTCTGACGACCTCGGCCGCTACTAAGATGGCCGCCGTTAATATAAATAGAAAATTCGGCAAAAATTAATTAAATCTTTTTTTAATCCACTTCAGTTGGCCATTTGGAACAAACTTGATGGAATGGTCCTTGGGTGGTCCTATTTCAGAATTGTATCGACGACTCCCGTATATAATATCAGGTTTTCTGCAGTTTGATATCGTAAAATACCAGCTGTGAGACACCGTATGAAGTTTTTTAGTCAGTGAGCGCAGCGAACGAGCAAAAACCCTCATATTGTGTCCAGCAGCTGATAGTTTCAGTATCTACGAAAGAAAACCTGGTAAATGATTTATCGTATTGCTCAAACCTATAGCGTTTGTTTTGTAAGCTAACCGGAAGTATACCTTACAAGTTCAGGTCAAACTTATAAACGTCGGTTCAAACATTGTGACCTCGGTGAGACGTTCGGCTCAAATACTTTTTTACGTCACCAAGCCGTGATATGACAAATACTGAAAGGCTGAGCAGGGTGAGATAGCCAATAGAAAAAAACGATTAAGTCTTTTAAAATGCATCAGTTTCTTTTGAGTTTTGAAATAAGTAACTACTAGATACAACATGACAAAATATGCCAGATTTGCATTGTGTGGCCATTTTACATCAAATGAAAGTAGCAATGTTCATATTTTTGATTCATTTTATGTAGAAGTTGTGGTAGACGATATTTAGTATGCTAGTTCCTCTTGAGGAGGGCAGTATCATGGTTCATGTATAATTGTAAACGTTAATCTAAGTGGCATAAATATTTCCTAAGTTCACTTTCAGGTCTGAAATCCTTAACTTGGTATGACTTGCAGATTTGGCTTCAGTCATAGCAAACATTCAGCTCCTAATCTGCATCTTGAACAATTCATTAACATTTGAGGGAGGTATTAATTCTCGTTTATATCAAGAATAAAACCTCTTCTACCATGACAAAATTTGATGTAATAGATGTATAGTAATGATTGATTGCAAAAGACTAAGTGTTTATACTTCTGAAATAATGCCTTTATTGTTATACTCATTCACGTTTTCAATGGACCTCATTAGACTATTTTCAAGTAGTTTTTTATCTCATTTAATTAAAGATGAGCTGAATCACCAGAGTATTGTCATGAACTCGATCACTATATGTATTCTGGTAAAATATCTGATGAGCTACCGTGTGGCTAATATTGAATTGAAACAAAGAATACATCAGCGATATCAAAAGTTGAAAACAGGGGCACACATGAAAATGTACAACGATAGTGAGTGGGCTAGTTTTATGCTGGGCATACATTCAACGTGAATGAACTAAGACTGTCTTAACTTCAGCGCCTTTTCAATGACTGATGCGGTATAATTTTAAATACATGTATCGCTTCTGAATTTTCGCTTCATTTATTCACCTTTATTTCACAGTACTCTTAAGTACACGACAACAGAAAAATATGACGTCATTACGGTATATTATTCGAGATCTCGATTAATTTATGGCCAATTGTACATTCTGACTTGCTGAATTCCAAAATAATGACCTATTCCTTGATTTAAATGATGTGGAAATGTCTGAGTGTGCATTTCTTAAAAAGAAACCATACTTTATTATAGAACCCTATGGAAACTATTTTATCCAGAAACCACTGAACCAAAACAGATGTGGATAATTAATGGGAGGTCCTGTGATTCCATCTGGCATACACTGTGGGACATACTGCAACGTGCATAGACCCTGTAGGAAATATGTAACAAAAGTCTCAGAGAACATTGGCCCAAATAAGTCATTTTTTAAGAATGGCTTTAGGAAAGTTTCTGATTGGAAATATATTTACATTTATGATTTTCCCATGCTAACAAACAAGCTCTGATTCTGCGAGTTTTCTTTTTTTAAAAGATATTGTTAGGATAAAAATAAGTATGCCCATTACTCCTATTCCTAATCAAAGTACTTTTGAACTACCTTCTACACGCTTATGACTAGCAATACACCAAAAACATGCAAAGGTTCACCTTGTACTTTACAGGATTGCTGAAATGAATGAACTCATTTTACTTAATGAATTAGAATTTCTAATAACTGGTACAGTTGAATGTAAGTTTGCATATAAATATTTTTTAAATCGGAGATAAAGATGTAAGAATTTAATTGAATCTAAATTCCCATATTTATATTACGCAGAAAGTTTGGAAATCAAGAAATAGAAAAAAAATATTTCCATTCAAATTTCTATCTTAATATTATGATTTATGCCACAATAATCGAAGTTAGTGTTTAACAGTTTATGTGCATTTTATAGTGTTGATTGAATCAATTTTTGAATATCCTTTTAGTCTAATATTTGTGACGTGTTTAATCGTGAAGAAAGTAATCAGTTATCTATCTTATGTTATTTATTGTATGTTCGTTGACAAGGAGTCATTTTAGGTCTTAGGTCTGGTAGTACCCAACCCTGCTAAAATAAAGTTGAAATCTTTGAATTACTTTAACCGGAAAGCAGTAAAAAACCCGGTTATATATATCTAACATATTTTTCTCAATTTTCACAAAAATTTAATTCGTAAGTATACAAAATCAAGTTTGGAACTACAACTCGGTAGTTTTTTATAAGGAGTTATGGAATACTTACTTTTATCCTGACAAACCCTTTTAAAAGGAAAATTCGTGGCTACTTATTAACATCGGAGTACAAGGTGAACCTTTGCACGTTTTTGTGTAGTGCTAGTCGCAAGCTTGTAGAATGTAGTAGAAACTACTTTTCTCGATGTATTTTTACTTCCGTTCCTTTTGGTAAAATGTAAACAAATTAAGTCGGGAAAACCACCTGTACTGCTACTTCTCAATTTAAACTTTATTATATTATATTTTTTCGTTGACTATTTTTTCACGCGTGGAGAGAAAACACCCCAGAATCTGATAAAGAATTTTATTACGTTCGGACACTCTGAACGCATGTAGAATCAATGATAATAAGGAAATAAGAGACATATTTCTATCATTTAAATGAACTGAAATATAGTTTAAAAGAGCTGAGTTTTCATGAATGACAACGCGTATTGTGTAAGTTAGGAAACCACACATACCGAGTTGACATTAAATCCACAGTAAAATTGAAATTATTTTATACATAAATAATAAAAAAATTGCTAATATGATAGGATTGTAAATTTTACATAATTTATGAAAATTCATCGCACAAAATAACTCATCTTTTTATTACTGATTTCAGGACTGAAGCAAAAGTTTACGATTCCATAAGTATGTCCAAGAGTGCAGAGAATCAAAGAGATTACATAGACGTTTTGTAATTTGCAGTGAACTAATGAAGAAACTGCCATGACATAACTGAATTTTAGTATTCATGTTGCTTTGTTTTCAGATCTGATTAGAACATTGAAATGTACAAACTGTATTAAGTTATGTATTCATGTAATCAATATTTGATGGCAGTGTGTTGTCGGTGCAACATACCACCAATTTTTAGTGACCTCTAATGTTAAGTTTACGACACCACCCTTCGCTAACCTCCAATAATGTCTTCGACATTGACCTTTAAACTGACCTTTAATTTTAAGTGTATGGCCCCGACCTTTACACTGACCTCCAATGTTCCTTATACGGCACTAACCTTAAACTGACTTCCAACATAAGTCTACCGTGCAGACCTTCACACTGACCTCATATGGTAAGTCTATGGCACTTACCTTTAAACTGTCCTTCAATATCAAGTCTGCGGTACTGATCTTTTAGCTGATCTCCAGTGTTAAGAATACAGCACTGATCTTCAACTGACTTCCAAGGTTAGGACTACGGCACTGACCTTTAACTGACCTATAAGGTTAGGCTACAGCGCCGATCTTAAACTGACGTCCAACGTAAAGTTGAATTGTGTCACTAATTGATGTAGTGATATATTTTAATGATACTTTAAATATGTTGAATATTATGTGATTAAAAGCACAGTTTTACAGAGACATACTACAGTTTTTGTTTTCATTTATAATTACTTCTGACATTCTTACAGATTTAATATAAAGTCATCACACAAACCAGTAGACTACGCTACCCTGATCAACATGCGCTTAAAATTGTAAACTTATGTTTACTAACAGGTCAACACACGGAGTGGAAACCGCTATACACAAACGTTAAAACTTGAAGTTTGTAATATTCCTTGCTTATGCAATCATGAAACTTTGATGGAGAAGGCATTTTCTACAAAAGTCACTATATTGGTTAATTTATTATATAGTGAAGGAACCCAATCGTCCATAAAATACGTAAGCAGTTGAAGAAACTACAGGCTCACCTGAGTGAGTAAGCCTGTATCGCTCACCTGGTTCCCAAGTGGCTTCAGGTTAGTATTTGATTTGACACAAAGATTCTAGAAAAATATTTCAGATTTTCAATTTTTAGTAACAGTAGCAGTCATGTTTTTCTATTTTCAGTAAGAGTAGTTGCCATGTTTGATGGCGGTTCGGGTCATAATTCTTAAAGGGTCATAAATGTATCATTTACCCAAAGTTTAGTGGCAATTGGCCCTTTACACCTTAAACACCATTATCACATAGTATAAATAAACATCAGAGCATATCGAGCAAGGGATATTTTTATGACTTCTTTTAGTTCACACGACTTAATATAAATAAATGTGTACACGAATGAGGTAATTCCTCATTTCACTTCGACGGTTAGTTGACGGCATATTTTGATGGATTTTAAACAAAATTATCAGTGATATTATATTTTGACGATTCCGTTTAAAAATTATTAAGTCGTTCGATTTTGACGGAAATTAATAGACAAAAAATATTCTATTAGATGGTCCATTCTGTATATAAATGCAGGTCTTGCATGCAGATTATTAATTATTTAACGTGATAAATAAAAGTGAATTTTCCATTATTGGGTTTTGTTTTTTAAGTGTCTGTCTGATTATAGAAATCTGGTTAATATGGGAAAAAACCCATTGCTGATACCAATAAGACTTCACCAAGACAACACTTTGATGGGTATTTACTGAAGAGAAAATTCAGTGTGCGGGGAAGCATTCAAGAGTCTAGTTTGTCAGTTCATATTTTTTTTATACTTGCATGTAGATCCTTTAATTTCAAGACAGACAAACTTATATTTAAACTTTGAAAGTATTCAGTTTACATCTATAAATGTTCAATGTGAAAAAACAGTATGTATACTGTTGAGTCCGGTAAATCCGCCCGTCCAGTAAGTTCACCCCCTACTGAACCTCCCGAACGTCACTTCCGTATCCAGTGTAAACTACGTGTGCTGCTTTGTCAGAGAGTTTGCTGAGTTCCAACTTGCAAATGGAAGAGAAATCCATCAGTTAACTATAAATTGCTAATTAAAGAAACGATTTATTACCAACATATGACCTGTGGCTTCAAGGAAGTGTCACTGTCAATCTATGAAATTAATCCCGAGCACATGTTCCAATGTTTACATTCATCTCATTAATATTCATGATCTGACAGACCTATCGATATTTTAGATGCTAATTAAATTGTTTCCTTTCAAAAAGACCAAGCCATCACCAAAATCGAAGAAAACTAAGTACTGAACTGAACTCCAATCATGTAAGACAGGGTGATGATGGTGATGACGCTTTATATCTAATATGTGGTAGGTTGAAGGCAAAAAAAAAGCTTAATTTAGCAATCAAATTCGTTGAATGGTATCGGTGTACTAGAGGTGGAGAATTGGTTCATCAGAAGTATTGTATTGTATCCAATCGGCAGATGAGGATGATGAATACATTTGACCAAGATGTGTTTCTGAGGCCTAATTTAGTAACGGTACTTTTGTAAATAGTTTCTTGTAAATTTTCTTGAATGTTCCAGTTTCTGACATTTTTATATTTATTTTAATTTATGGACACTGATTAGTTTCGTCAAGAAAAAGTATGTTAAAGTATGTTAACTGGTTCTGCCACCTACCAAATTTACCATCCTGGCGCTTCATACTTCATCTAGAAAACGTATTTCCATGCATGGGTGGATTTACCGGACAAGGTCAAGTTCAACATAAACACAGACAAGCCGCATGTTTTGTTGCTTTCCATGTTGTTTACTGTTATATGTCGTTAAAATAACATCAAATATGTAGAATTCAACACTGGTTTAAACGATTTACATAACAATTATTTGAACTTTGCTTTAGAACTACAGCGAATCGAACATTTAGGGCTTAAGCAGGCGGGTTTACCGGACGACACCGTAATGAATTTTTCACTTGAATAACATTTCTAACTTTGTTATGTTTGCTTTAGTTTTCACTTTACAAATAATAAAAGTTAGAAATGCAAAACTCCGGATTTTTGGCAGCGATTGCCCTAGTATTCTTCCCATCCCAATACTATTATTATTCCAACGCGACGACATTAAGTCAAAAATGCAATATGATAGAAGTACTATTAAAGGAAAAGTAAAACTTAGAGTTTTCGCTTTTACTTTGCAATAGTTGCTCCTTACTTTGTCATGTCCTTGTGTCTACGTTCGTGCTGTCCATACATTACAAAGATGAAACTGGACGCATGCGTATTTTTAGGTATATTTAAATAAGTAGACAGAATCCTATGTAACTTTCAAAAAATCAATTAAAGTTATATTTAACGGAAATAATGCTTAAAACTATGTTGTTATCGTGCATAATGAGACGATTTATTCCAGCTCAGAGAGTATAATGATCTTGGCATAATATATGACACTTCCTTTTTATCGTTTAAGAAGGAAATTAATAAACATGTCATCTTTCCAAAAGTACGTGTAATATAATATGTTGTTAAAACTGAGGGTATGAAAAGTAGAAAATACGTCATTCGAAAAATCCTTTCCTTACTGCGCAAAGAGAAATTCTCAGTAGTTCCTGACATATATTGTGTTAATGATATTTGGAAATATGTTCAGCGAGAGAATTGTCACCGAAGCTCTCGTTACAAAAAATAAATAAAGCAATATGAGACAATTTCTGTCGATATGCGAACTCCTCGTTCTCATTTTAATTTTTCAAATACTTTCAATCGAGGGAAGCGAGAAATCTTGTAATAATGGAATATGTTCCAGTATTAAAGCGCCTGTTATCAGTCATTTGAAAGCACCGTTAATAGCTGATCTCGATGTTACTGAATTCAGCGCACAGTGGAAAGAGTATATCGACATCAACATTGAACAGGCTATTGATACGACATTTCGTAAAGTAATAGATGAAATTCTGGAACAGAAGAAAGAGGAATTGAAAGTAGCATTGTTAAGGGAATTCACTGAAATTTTAAATTTTACCACTGAGGCTAAAATGACTGACTTGCATAATTTTGTAGAAGAGAAAACGGACCACTTCAAATCTAAGTTCGATGATCTGCATTTATCACTTAGAAAATCTTTAAATGAATCGGTCAGTCGTATGCAGAACAAAATTGAAACTTTAGCAACGAAAAATGAAAACAACTGGAACAGCAGTTCTCAAAAACTCACGGATGCAATTGCCACTTTTCGCGTTGAAATAGAGAAAAATATGACATTAACCGATGACAAGTGTTCAGGCGTTATTCAACACCTGGATGAGCTGAAGAATCTTTTCGCTACTGGTAAGATATATTGTATTATTCTCTTTTTATTAATTGTAATTGTTACTGTAGTTAATGAATTAGATCTTATTTCACGTAATATAAGGTAACTGAGATCTCCTGTTTTATTTTCCTTTAGAATATGTTGTGGATCTTGTTTTCTTCAAATATTCGAATATTTAACTACATGTTTTAAGTGCTGACTACAGCAAAGTTAAATAGTAACAAAGGCTGCCGAAAACGACAGCCTTCCCTGCAACCTAGAGCTGATTAACATACAGCCTACCACCAGAACATCAGATATCAGAAACGATGCTTTAGATTTTTATTTTTATATTATGGCGAGCGGAAAAAATCTTACTATTAATTCGAATTCTTGAGACATGCTATAGTGTGTTGAATTCAGGATAGAATATTTATTTCCTACTTATTGGAGGACAATTTTTTTTTCATGTTCTTAAGGCAGGAATATTTATTTCCAAAAACTACCAGTTCCCCATCAGAACCAAATGATCGTCACCTTAATGATATAAAACAAATGTATTAACTGTTTGCACCGTTTCATGTGTAAAGGTCTCCAGACACTTATACAAGATTCTATGTTTCATCGGGTTAACTGGATTGCCTTCTGGCTTTATTAACCAGTAAGTCTGTTAGTCCCGATATATTTGTAGCTGGAAAACCAACCCAAAATGTATATATTGAAGCCTAAAGCAATGCTTACCACAAATATAACTGTGCCTATGATATATTTTCCTACGGGGCTGATATACTATCTTCGAAATTCTTAAGTTTTGTTTTTTATTTTGGCATTCGTTAGCTCGAAGTGAAAAGTATTTTATTTAATTTAGTATTGCAACATTCATATTTTACCAGTGATATAGATCAAACCATTTTTATGCTCCATAACATCATTGTACATATGACTTAGTTTATGAAAGCTTTTGCAAATGATGGTGTCATATGCGACATACATGAGGCTACATGAAAAAGTTGTTTCATGGCTTTAACTCCTGATAATTTAGTTCAAGAAATATGGAAGTGAAAAGACATAATGAGATCTTACTCTGTTTTTAACGGTTTATGATGAGCAATTTGTGTCACATTGTACAGGCATAAACCTTTCATTGTATTTAAGATAACGTTATAGGTGTGCCGCACAATATTTTTTGCGTTGAAGTGACAGTAACTTAATATATAGGTTTATGATAATAAATTTTCTTGTGTAATTTTTAATTGTAATAAATTGTTATTTAGTTTATTTTCTATGCGATATTTTAACGAGAATAAAAATGTCATTGCCTTGTCAGACTACCACTCTTCAATATTTCCGTCATGACATTTTGCAATCCTTGGGTACACTAAAGTCGATTTTTTTTCGGGAGGGCACTTCACTTTAACACTATAATATTTACATTGGCAAATTATTTCAGATTATGACTGAATACTGAAAGATTGAATTTTATAACTTAAAACATATACTGACTTTCGTAAAGTTTTCCATATTAATCAGAAGTCAGAGTAACACATAATCTTTCTGATTGTTTCAGCAATAAGACCACGTGATTGTTTTGATTTGAAGGGTATTCAACAGGAAAGTGGAGTATATACAATCTATCCAGATAATTACAGTGTAAAATCCGTATACTGTGATATGAGTACGGATGGCGGAGGTTGGACTGTGAGTATACATGTACTAAGTTAATACAGTTCTATCGCGTGCGAGTGTAAAGTACGAAGTCAGTTTTATGATCTGACGTGGACAATTTTCATCGCGTATGGCATAGTCCATCTGTCGTATAGATGTTACAATTTTAACTGATACCAATGAAAATGAGTGACAGATTTTGGAAGAACTGTTTACCTAGGGAACATTTAAAAAAAAGTCTGTATTTTTCACACGTTGAAAACTCAGAATGGCTGTCAGGTCCAAAGTTGTTTGCTGATTAGCTGAGATTTTTCTTGTAAAAAAACAGACGAATATTTTTGAGTGGGTGCTTTAAAAATACCTTTTAATGCCAATCGAAATCCCAACTGGCGGTTTTCCGGGAACATAAAATAAACTTTCGAATTTAGAAGTAAGTCAGCAAACTTTTCGTTGCAGGAATATTCATAAAGCAGTATTTATTTGTGCTGATCAAGATTGTCCTTTGCAAACGTTTTGTTTAATAGAGTTTAAATTAAATAATCATTAAATGGTTATTTACAAAGTCAGATATTTTATCCTGCTAAATGACCGCCACCACAATATGAAGCCTATGAACGATTCTAAGGAAGACATATTGGTTCCATATATGTATGTTTTTGTGTCGGTCAGAAATCCATAAGGGTCGCTGCGCTGTATATGTGTAATATTGGACTTCTGGATTCTTAATTCTCAATCAATTAAACAAATACATTTACGGAAAAATAAGTGATTTCTTTCATTTTCCTGTGTAGGTAATAGTTAGACGTGTTGATGGTAGTGGAGATTTCAAAAGAAACTGGAAAGAATATAAAAATGGATTTGGTGATTTAACGAAAGAATTTTGGATCGGTAAGTTTGTTTATCGCTAGTTAGATTTTACTTTTTCATTTAGTTTCAATACACATCGTATTGTAAGCACCAAATATCTGGACCAGTATGTAATTTAAATTATATACGTTCATTTATTTTGTGAGCTTCATCAGTTTCGTGTATTCTCAATTTTTATTGTGTACATAGTCTTTATTTCTTTGCTAGAGAGCTTACCAATTTGATACTGCTATTAAAGAACGTGTGTCATTGTACGTGTTTGCTGGATTTTTTTTTATCACATCTAAAACAAGTGAATAAACTGATTTTCCGAGTCTTACACAAAGGGAGTGGTGGGATAAGACAAGCTACTTAAAGTTATTCCCGCCTTTTTTTAGCTATTGGCATCACTTGGCGTGCGTCGTCGTCTGTCGTCCGTCGTTAGCTTTTCATATTCAATCTTCTCTATAGAAACTACTGAGCCAAATTAAACCAAATTTGACAGGAATGGACCTTGGAAAGTCCTGTATAAAAATTATGTTTTTGGTTTGGATCGGATATTGAACATAGCCGCCAGCGCCAATAATTTGTTTTGATTTGCTGAAATTTCAAATATCTTCTTGTCAGAAACTACATAGTCGATGGAATTGTTTTATGGTGTGAATAATCTTTGTCAGGTTATCTACCAAAATTGTGTTCGTGGTGCCAATCCGAAATCCAAGATGGCCGCCTCCGCGGGACAAAGTTTAACATTGAACCCTATGGGAAGTACGCTTCCAGATCTTTTCTTGGAAACGACTATGACAGTTGAAAGTAGACATATCCATAAATGTTCACTGGAAAGTTCTTCACCAAACTGGTGCTCATGGTACAAATCCAAAATCCAAGATGGCCGCCACCGCGTGACAAAGTTTAACATTGGGCCCTATGGGAATTACACTTGAAGTTCTTCTTCTTGGCAACGACTATGACAGTTGAAGCTAGACATATCCATAAATATTCATTGGAAGGTCCTCTACCAAAATTGTGTTCATGGTGCCAATACGAAATCCAAGATGGCCGCCACAGCGGGACAAATTTTAATATTAGATCCTATGGGAAATTCACTTGAAAATCTTCTTCATGGAAACGACTATGACAGTTGAAGCTAGACATATCCATATATGTTCATTGGCAGGTCAAAATGGTGTTTGTGGTGCAAATCCGAAATCCAGGATGGCCGCCACCACAGGACACAGTTTACATTAGATCCTATGGGAAATACACTTGAAGATCTTCTCAGAAACAACTATGGAAGTTGAAGTTAGACATATACATAAATGTTCATTGGAAGGTCCTTTACCAAAAGTATGCTTGTGAACCAATGCAAAATCAAAGATGGCCGCTACTGTGGGTAAAAGTTTAACATTTGGCTTTATAGGAAATACACTATAAGATCTTCATCTTGGAAATGATTTTAACAGTTGAAGCAAACATATCCATAAATGTTCACTGGAAGGTCTTATACTAAAATCACGTTTTTGAAGCAGATCAGAATTCCAAGATAGCCGCCACCGTGGAACATAGTTTAACATTTGACCCTACGGGAAATACACTTGAAGATTTTCTTGGAAATGACAACGACAGTTGAAGCGTAACATGTCCAGAATGATCATTGGAAGGTCCTCTACCAAAACTCCGTTTTTGATGCTGATTGGAATGCTAAGATGTCCACCATCGTTGAAAAACATTTAAACATTAGAGGATATAGAAAATATCGTATTCCGTTGTATATTATATGCACAATTTTACTGTAGAAACGATTTCAGAGCTTGGGGTGCGTATAATATACCCCTATGACTGTCGGTGATTTTTCACGGTCCTCAGCAAAATTTCCGGTCATATATTTGACTCCATGTCCAACAGTATTTGATCGTTTTTTACATTGAGAAAAATAATTATTAATTGCTCATATATCATAAATACCTTATATTAATATAAAGAAAGTATTGTTGCGTCATAAATTATTATCTTCATGCCAATCGCCACTCAAGGAGATCGTATTTAAACGAACCGCCATGTTTGATGACAA
>JAOXYJ010358898.1:0-15536 GCA_028566555.1 Lithophaga nigra | reverse complement strand
GGATTGACTATGAGATCACTATAAATAGACAAAGATACGGAATGTCAAGAGTAAATGTATTCATATTGATGACAACCCTGAATCCTTTCAATTTAGAATCTCTAAAACGTCGTAGATGGCGTCAAGATATATGTGAAACTTACAATATCCTCAACACAAGTATAATACAAATATAACTGGTGTTTTTCATACGCAGAGAACACAGATTTAATTAGTCAAAAAAATCGAGTACTGAATGATTAGAACAGACTACCTTCCACAGTTATTGCTACGCCTATTTTTCAAGAGCCAGAGGTTATTACCTCATGGTCGTACAGGACAGACAAAGTAACTAAGTCACATACTGAATGTCCGACTTATGTTAAATGGGAAGAGCTAATTGAGGATAATCCGCTAAGCATTTTTGCATTGTTTCAATGCAATTGGCTCAGGGGTTTCAAAAACTTCAAACATTTTTATCAATGAGCCACCATACTGAACCTCGGACTGCGTAAACTTGAAAGAGAACCTTTGAAGGATTATTTCTGCAATCGACTCTGATATTTCAGGTAATACAAGTTTCCAGATTCTGATCAATCAAAAACTATAACCCCGCATGGCAACCTAATCGGATTTGGACCCACATTAATAAAGGATTATCATAGACAGCCCCTCGATATTAGATAAATATCTGTTGGCATTCTGACCTAACAAAAACCATAATGGTGCATGAAGGTCATACTAAATGTCGCACTGGCATGCATGAATGACCCTTGTGGAAATTACGTACTTACAGTTGCGACCAGTCATAACATGTAACCTCTCTTCAAAATTAACTTTGAAAATAAGGTAATAACAAAATACCGAACTCCAAGGCATATTAAAAAGGGGAAGTCAATTAAAACCGACAAAACCGAGAAAAAACGTTCGACCATCTCAGCAAACGGAACGAGTGGAAAACAACTGTCATATTCCTGACTTGGTACAGACATTTTCCAAAGAAAATGGTGGGTTAAACCTGGTTTTACGGCATGCCAAAGCATTTACTGGTAGTCATGTTATTATTTAGTGTCTCTGCAAGTGAAATTCTTAGCATGAAAAAGAAGATGATTTATATCTTATTTTTAATGACAAATAAGTATCACTGTTAAAGCATTAGCATGCATATACTTTCAGATTCATCAGTACTACTTGCATCAGAAATAAGATTTGAAGACACACAAAAAAATACCAGACCGTACATTCCATATGATGGCATACCTTTCATTATCATTGGGAAGAAGGTTTTGGAATGTCACCATGGGAAAGACCGGCATGTCAGAGATAAAGAGAAGAATAATCAGGAACAAATAGTAAAATAATATAATTTAAATGTCATTTAAAATACAACATATTGAATCTGAAAGTTAAGCCATCATTACTGAAAACTAAACTTTGAGAGTGAAGGCAATTCTTGTTCTTTGCAGAAATGATGACACAAAAAGACAGCATATGGGATTCAAGTGATTAATCTTTGACATCTCTATGTTCTTTTATGTTTTGCTTTGTGAATTTACTCCTTTTTCTTATGATTTTTATGATTCTGTTATTCATCACTGCATAATACAAATGTAGGGAAGTCATGGTAAAGATCCAAACCTATTTCTTGGTTTTGAGATGTGAAGAAAACTGGTTTGCCGAAAATCATGAAATATATTGGCAATAGAATACCGAAGGAACAATGTTCAGAAGGGCAGAATCTGTAGACAAGGCAAAAGTTGGAAGACAGAAATGGAAAAACAACAAGAAGACAATATATAACTAAAGCAAAAAGGATCACATTTTCATGCCCCACCCACAAATGTGGAAAGAACATACATGTATATTGTTGCCTTTATACATCTGTACATCCAAAGTCTGGTTAAGTTTAGTATTCAGGTCCATTTTTTGGATACTAAGCATGTTGGAGTAATGAAAGTTGATCAGTGGATGCATCTTGCATAGGACAATGTTTCTGCACCGAATGGGTCACCTTGAACTTCATTGTAGCCTTGGTTAAAGTTTTGCTTTTAGGCCGATGTCTTGAATACTAAATAAGATAGAGCAAAGAAGCTTGTTTAGTGGAGGCATCTTGAATTGCATTTACTGTTCATGACAGAATTTGGTCACTTTTACGTACATTTAACGGTTGAGTGACTTTGGTAAAATTCTGCATTTAGGGCTATTTCTTGGATACTAAGCATGGTAGAGTATTGAAACTTGATCAGTGGATGCATCTCACATAAGAGTAAATGTTTTTGGAACAGTTAGATCACTCTGACCTACATAATAAGCTTGAGTGACTTTTTGTTAAGTTTTGTGTTTGGGTCCAATTCTTGAGTCCTAGGCATGGTAGACATGGTAGAGGAGTGAAACAATGAATAAATTTTGCATAGCACTGAATGATTGATTGTACAACTATTGGGTTATTTTTCTAGTTCAGTTTGATTTACACACAGTTCTAGAGAGGTGACTTTGTGGAAATGCTAAGACAAGAAGGAAATTTCATGGTTTGTTCTATATTTTATTCTGTTACATTTCCTGTTAAATAGGAACACTAACTACATGTATGGTAGAATTAAGTAAGATTTCACTGTAATAAACTGATACATTTTTGAGTGTTGGTCAGTTTTGATGAATTATTCAAGATTCTTATAAAAAGTAAACACAAGATCTCAGTGACAGTGATATACATTACTTATGTTACAGTTTTGGCCAGAGATCGTAATACAGTACAGTAAGGGAATGCTTATTGTCATAAACATTATTTATGGGCTACTGTAAAAAATTTCATCCTTTTATTGACCCTGGTGAGATCTTTTCATTTCATTGACAAAAATGACATGAAAATTAGGCAAATTTTCATTTTATGTTTTAATTTTCAGATCCAAGAAATCTTTACAATGGCAACTTAGACCATCTAGAATAATAGATAGGAGTACAATGTAGGCTTACATGTAGGTTGAAGTGAGATTCTGAAATGATGTTGGAAAAATGATGAAAGCAGCCTTGAAAGACACTGGAAAATATGGGAGTAACTGCAAACTAGATGGTGAATACTACAGATGAAAAACATTGATCATGTTGATGGATGTAAGCGTATTTTTATAAGTTTGATGGTATGATTTGATCACTGGGGATTATTGTCACTTTCAGCAATTTTTTACCTAAATTATGACTATCAGACTTACTTGGGAAAGAATGTCTGATCAGCTATCAATGCTGAACTATTAATGAAACTCACAACTTTGGGTACATGTCTTGAGACTTTAAAATGGAAAGAGTGGCAAGCAAAGCTAAACTCAAGAGAGGGTGTTAGGCTTGTGGTTATTTCTAATTTGGAGAATAATGTTTACCATGTATGGTTAAAAATATATAGTAATAATGAGTTTATACAGTAACATTCATGAATGCGGCAATTGAAACCTTGCACTGTTCATATTTAAAAAAAACAAATTGAAATTTTTATGGCGGTTACTGTTAAGAATTAGTAGTGACATTTTCTTTCAAGATACATGCGTTTTCTCTTCTTGTATGTATGTAGCAGACAGAAAAAAAACATGTACATTTGTATTTGAATTATTGCTTATCCTTCATGTCCTTCTTTCATGTCTTTATTTAATCTAATACTGTAATACAAGTAAGTGACAGGTAGAAACTGGTAGTTCATTCAGAGTTCTCTCTTAGGGCTGTCATAATATTTTTCTGCAGCACTGCAGTAGTGCAAGATTTGCGAAGCAAATTGAAACTGTTGTGGAGCGGAAGATTCTCATCGAGCCAATTCTAAACTTTAAAACTGTGCCTCCTCACGATTGTCTGCTTGAATATAGTTCCAAGAAGTTTATGAATAATGGTATCGTACACATAATTTTAAGCAGTAAGGATTTATGAAGTGTGCCATAATTATAATATTAGTAATTATGTTTGACATATAAAAATAGGATAGAATCACTACAGAAGTAACTTCAATTAACAGCTTATAAATAAATTCTTCAGACTATCGACTAATAGCTTCCGGAAAAACCCGAGATATATATGGAATGATGAATGATGTCACGACTTCCGGTAGTTCAAATAAAAATAGCTGGAGAACACCTGCAATTGTATTTGAGTAAAAATGAACTCGTAATGTTATTTTTCATGAGATATTGTTAACTAGTCTGTATTAATTGATAGTACCTTGGATAGTAAAGTATAGTCCACATACAATGTAGAATTGCATCAGTTTGACTTGCACAGGTGCGGCTTCATTGAAAGGTGAGGTCTCGGCGTACACCCACTCAATTAGGTAAAGTTTTTATACAGCTAAGTCATCAAATCTATATAACATTTCATGAAAGTTGGACAGAAGCTTCTTAATGGTCAAAAGATTATAGAGTAAACAAAACTTTGACAATTTTTTTCTTTTTTTTTCTCCATGTTTTGACCGATAATTTTTTGGAAAGCTGCTGCTTCCGTAAGTCATCATGCTTGCAGTCAGACCCACTACCAAAAGCTGTATACTGCTTTTTAAAACCTTCCTTCATTTCAAGAATAAAGTAAGAAGGTTAAATCTTCAAATGTATGCAGATTCATCTTCAAAATAAATCTGAAGTTCTGTAAAAAGCAATTAGTCAGTGGATTTATTTTGTGTGGAAGGTGTATGAATATGGTCAGATGAATAATGGGCAAAGGGGGATCACATTCTTTTGTTAGGAAAATATTGCTTGAAATTTTAATTTGGTATCAAGGAAGCTTCCCATCAGCTGCTTTATACTGTTGTACCTTTGATTTGCTTTACTTCTTGATTAAGCCAAAGGTTAGATTTTTTAAAACTTTAATAACTTCATCAAAATACACAGAATTGTATACTACTTAAACAGAAGGTATGGGAAAAAATTTATTTTGAAAGTTAATTTAAGTAGACTTAGTTTAGTTTTTTACTTAATTAACTTCTTGGTTGATCCACAGGTTAAGTTTTTAAAACTTAAATCATTGTAAATAACTTCATCAGATATGTGCAGAATTAACTTGGACAGAAGATTCTTTCTGATCAAAAGATTATACAGCAAGTTACATTTATAATTTTTTTTCAAGTACTCTAATGCTTGTCACAGTCGCAGGAGAGATCCAGGGTTTGGAAAACCCCTAACAAAGTTTTAGTTCTACATGTAGATGGCTTTCATAGTTGTAATGTAATGTGATGAAACTGCCATAACATTTTTCTAATATGTATTTACTCCCATTTTCCAGTCAAAATTAATAAACACCGTTTATTTTTCAGAATACAGCAATAACAAGATGACAAGTGCACCAGCCAAGCAACATTATTTAACAGGCCTATGTACTGCCAAAGAAAAGATTACTGTCATCACATAACTGTTGTACTGTTTATTTTTTATGCCATGGTTTCTAATTTTGTTATGAGTAGACAAAAGTCTGACACCCTAATTGATGTATTCATTGGTGTAACAGATTCTTAATTCTTCTGGGTTCAATTCCTTGCTGGGTAAAACCAAAGACATTAAAATTGGTATTTGCTGCTTCTTCACTAAGCATGCAGCATTAAGGAGTAAGAGCAAAGACTGGTTTGCTTGGAGTGGGGTGACATGTCTTCCTGCGGACTGTTGCTTTAGTGAGGTAGCACAAAAAAAATCCAGCTCAGTGTGTCGGCCTGGTACAAAGCAGGATTCATATATCCATATCGTAATATGTTCTTATCCTGAATATGGTTGAAAACTTACCCACTGGACGTTAAACATCCATCCATCCATCTTAATCCTCCTTTATCATTTTATATGAAGTTGAGTTTTGCTCATATGATTGGTTTTTAAGACTTGGACATTATTTTTGTCATGAACTATATGTGAACAAATTGGTTTGTGATTTCAAATACTCATTTCAGTACGCAGGTTATCTTGCAAATGTTTGTTTTGGCTATGAAAAATATTGTTGAAAGCAAGACACAGGAATTGCTTATATCCAGCAGTGACTGCATACACTTTTATTGTAAGTTGTTAATCCTTTCCACCTAAAACAACCAAATTTGGTTCACCGTAACTTTTGGTATGAACTTGTGAGCCATATATCAGCTGACTGACTTCATTTTCATAATTCATCCACTTTGTAAGCTTGAACAATATTTTGTGTCAAGTTTAAAAATATTCATTAGGTCAGTTTGTAAGCATGGTATCTCAGCAATATTTGGTATGTGAATTTATCATGAGGTGTACATATCGGTCTGAAGTGTCCTCTAATCTTGACCTCACTGTCACTCTCCAGTTACCTGAGTTAAGTTTATCTGTTGGAAAAGTTGAATAATAACTAGGCATGATAGGTTAGCACCCTTCAATAAATTTTGTCAGTTTTTGCAATTAAAGTACATGTAGTAATTTTTTAAGTAGAAAGGGAATTCAAGGTACCATTAATTTTTTATCCAGTTAAATAGACAAAAGCTTAAAATTGGAGTTTTGTCAAGTATTATGGAACCATTTTAATATACTGCATGGATTATTAAAGTTGCATACATTTGCAAAATCATATTGTTGGCAAATAAAGTTCATCAGACATTATGATTACCAGTAATCTCACAGTTAGTGGAGAAAGACAACAGATCCTTTCCAAACAATAGATGGCTTACATGTCCATATAATACAATCCTTCAGATGATGATGAGAGTTGTTAATGGAAGGATTTAATCATTTGATTTACAGATCACCAAAATATTTTACAATTTGCAGACTGAAAAATTTTCAGTGAATTTTGTGAGTAGAAAAACAGTTTTCCCACGTTAGATACTGATATCTTACATTTTTGGTTGGGACACTTGAATACCAACAATACCTTGACTGAATACTTTTCTCTATCTTTGAAGGGTAAATGGTTATTTAGTTTTTACCGTTTTCTAATTGAAATATTCCTACTTTATAGATCAGTTACTCTACTTGGCATGGTATGTGAACAATATTTGGTATGTGAATTCTTTGTAAGATGTACATGGTTTGATGTTCATCCATCATAATATTGCTTTTCCTATCTCCTGCATTTACTTATCCAATTTTTTGCTCACCTAGCTGACATCTGTGTGAGCTTTTCCCATAACATGGTGTCCATCATCAGTCACATTTTGATCTTCTCCTCAGAAACATCTTTTCCAATTCCAACCAAACTTTGCATGAATGATGTATTGAAGATCCTTTACAAAGTTTACTTATTTAATGTCTATTGGTCAACTGACATTGCTGACAGAGGCAATTCTTGTTTCTGATTGGCTGATTTTCAAAAATCTCTGATGAAACTAAAAGGTAAAATGTTTTGAAACTATATAGGAATGATGACTGGAAGATCTGCAAAGATGCTTCATTTCGTAATGATCGGGTGGCTAACAGTGGCAACAGTGGCACAGTTTTATTTTGAACTCTATGGGATATTGCATTTTAACCGTCTCTGAAACTGCTTCGCCAATTCCAGTGACACTGCATGAATGATGTATGGAAGGTCTTCTACAATATGTCCTCATTTCATGCTGATTGGTCAACTTTTCAGAAATCATGTCCAAATAATTTGAAACTAAATAGTAATGACGACTTGAAGGTCCTCTGCAAAGATACCTCATTTCATAATGATCAGGTGGCTAAACATTGATTGGTTGGTTGAATGGTGTTTTTACACCACTTTCAGCAATTTTTCAGCTATATTGTGGCACCAGTTTATATTGGGGGAGGAAGCCGGAGTATTTGGTGAGAACCCCCAACCTTCAGCAGGAAAACTGGAAATCCTTGTCAATTAAGGTTGGAGTCGAGCATACCGCACCACGAGCCGGGTTCAAACTCACAACCCCAGTGTTGACTTGCCGGTGGTCATTAGTAGATGTGACCAACTACCTAGACCACTCAGCCACTGAGGCTCCAGTGGTAAACATGGTGGCACATTGAACTCTATGGGAAACTGCATTTTAACCTTCTCTGTAACTGCTCAGCCAATTCCAGACTTACGTATGAGAGGTTCTATACACAATATCATTCTTTGTCAATTGATCAACTGATATGGCTGCCAGAGGCAATTCTTTTCTCCAGTATGCTGATTTAAACAATATCTGAAACTACAGGCCAAATGATTTGAAACTATGGGAATGAGGACAGGGTATAATCCACAAAGATTCCTCTTTTCGAATTTTATTCTAATTCTTCAACAAACATGACATCTATACATAAGTCGGGCCCTGCCCACTTTCGGTTGGATCCCTATAATAATGGGGCTGGCTGTCAAAAATTGTGTTCGCTCTATACTTTGAGCACTGCTAATACTTCGTATGATTGACCATCACTACTAGAAGGTGTGTTGCTAATAACATTGGAGTCTAGCTTAAAGGCCAAGGTCACAAACAGTTTAACTTTGTAGTCCCTAGATCCATTTTCACAAATCATGTCCACTCTATATCTTGAGCAAATCTTGTAGTTAATCGTTGACACTCTTTATGATTGCTCAATACCACTAGAAAGTAATGTTGGAATCTCTAGCTTGAAGGTCTAGGTCACAAATATTAAGTTGCCGACCCTAGATACATGTTCACAAATCTTGTCTGCGTTATATCTTTAGCACCTCTTAGATTTAAATGTGGATTGTTAACGTTCTTCACCACTGGAAGATGTCATGAATAACAATTGGAATCTCTAGCTTGAAGGTCAAGATCACAAATCTAATGACTTGCATTTCATTACAGGTAGGCCATGTGTGATGGATCCAATCGCTTTCTTTTAGTTGTCAATTGAATTGTATGGGAAGTTACATTTTTGTCTTCTCGGAAACTGCATGACTCATTCCAATCGAACTTTGCATGAATAATATACACAAAGCCATCTACAAAGATTCCCCATTTCATGGTGATTGTTCAACTGACAAGACTGCCAGAGATGATCCTTGTTCTTGTTTGGTTGATTTTCAAAATTCTTCTCTAATCTATCGGGCCAAATAGTTTGAAACTCCATAGGAATGATCAATGGGTAATACAGTATAAAGATTCTTCATTTTATGCTGTGTAGGTGCCAGACAACACTTGGTTCTATATCAAACTGGGAAATCCATTCTATTTTAACATTACTGTAGATGTTTGACAGTGATATTCCGTGTAAGATTCGTGCCTCTCGCATCACATGACTTGGTTTAAAAATGTATGAAATGTGAATGAAGGGCTTCGCATAGCACAGCATGATACAACCGCAGCAAGTCGACAAGAGAAACTGTCTGAACTTTGCTATCAATAATCTGCTCGTCTGTGTACCAAGGAAAAAGGTAACATTTGGTCCATTCTACTACGTTTGACCCTATGTATCGCGGAAACTAAGAGGTGGAGAAAAACTGTTGTCAATCTTCTGAAAGGTCTCTTCAAGAGGGAATTCAAAGAAAAAACATCGAATTTGACATAAAATAAATAAAAAATTCTATGTACTCAGGAAAAAGGTGAAATTTGGTCCATTCTACTACATTTAACCCTATTATCTCGGAAACCGTGAGAGATAGAAAAAATCCGTTGACACACTGCCAAAAGATCCCTTTAAGAGGAATTCAAAGAAAAAAAAACATCAAATTAGGACGAAAAATAAGAATTACTCAGGAAAAAGGCGAAATTTTGTCCATTCCACTATGTTTGACCCTATGTATCTCAGAAACCGTAGGAGATAGAGAAAATCCGTTGACATACTACTGAAAAAATTCAAAGGAAAAAAATATATCGAATCGGACGTAAATAAAAATTATATGTACTCGGGGTAAAAATTTGAAATTTGTGCCATTCTACTGCATTTTACCCTATGTATTTCGGAAACCGTAACAGAGAGAAAATCCGTTGACACTACCCTCTTCAAGAGAAATTTAAAGAAAAAACATCAAAATCGGATGAAAATTGAACCTTCCAAATAAACAAAAATGTTATTTTTATCCCTTTTTTGTCCCTAATTCTGAAACCACAGGGCCATGATCTCCATTATCAATCCCATTCTTTGGCTAGGATCATTGTGTTAAAATTTCAGAAAGATCGGTTATATATATACTAGAACAAAAGTTATTGTCCGGAAACCATGCATATGTCTACAGACGGATGACGACAGCATCATATTATACGACTGCAAAATTTTGCGGTCATATAAAAACCGCATCACGATGCAAGAACGTTGGGACGTCAACGACATTGTGCAGTTCCCAAGAAAACGTTTAAATTTGTATATTTTCTATCCTTCAAGTTAAAAACTTGTACAGAATAGTAAAAAATAAATTTGTTACAGTTTTATACCTTTGGTATATACCGCATCACGCATATGATCTTGAGGCCGAGTGGTTAAGGTCGCTGACTCATAACCACAAGCCTAACACCGCTGTCGTGGGTTCGAGCCCTGCTCGTCCCGCTTCATGTCAAGGTCACCAGACACCTACCCAAGGTTGGGGGTTTCACCGGATCAGCCGGTGATTAGCTGTCCGGACTTTCCTCCTCCAGTAAGTCTAGTAGTCACAAGATAGCTGAAAAATTCCTGAAAGTGATGATAACCCCCAACAACCAACCAACCATATGATCTTACCAGATATAATATTTATTTTGTACTGGACAGATAAGGACAAATATTTAAGTCATGGCGACCATGATTGTGTCATTAGATTTGATAGTTAAACTTGTTTTTTTTTTGCGTAAAACAATTATGGTCAGAGATATGAAACTGAACATTTCCATCCTCTGCAAGCCTCGTTTCTGACTGGAAACTGTGAACCTTCGGTGGAATTGTTCTGTCTTCTCTTTTGAAACCGTCTGGTCAGTTTCAACGAAAACTGCACACGTGATGTATACGTTGTTATCTACCAAATGTCCTCAGTTAATGCAGATCGGTCCATAGCTGACCGAGGCAATTTTTTATTCTGGTCGTCAGATTTTCAAAAATCTCTGAAGGAACTGCAGAACCAAATGCTTTGAATCCTGATTGAAATTGATGAACAACAAATATTCATTTCGTTTTGATTGGGCAGATATAAAGGACAATAGTTTAATGATCAATTGAGAAATTATATTTAATCTTCCCAGAAAGCGCTATGCTAATTCTAACCAAACTGTGCATGAATGATCCTCTTTTTTTCATTTTGTGCACTTGGTCAACTAACCAAAGGCTCTTCGACACAATTCTTGATCTGCAGAAATCTTACCTAAAAAAATGACAAGGTAGAAGATTTCTAAACTACACGAACTGATAACTGTGTAATCCTCTACATATATATCGATTTAGCTGCTAACATAGAGGCATATGGAAGACCTTGAAATGGCCAAGACTTTTGTATGTGAAACAAAAATTGACTAAACTTTGAACTAGATTCTATCAATCTGAACTTTGATAATGAATGTCATGCATGTACAACACAAATGAGGGTTTTTAGAAGAGTGTTATCTGATTTTCTCTATCTGTTGCAATCTCTGTGATAAATAGGTTTCAAAGTAGTAGGACGGGCCGAATTTCGTCCTATTTCTATCAGAATTTTTATCATTCATAAAATGTTTATGGATTTTTTTCCCATCGAATTCCACTTGAAGAACTTTCTTACATATCTCTTGAACGGTTTCTGAGCTAATAGGTTCAAAGTACAATTTCGCCTTTCTCCTATCTTAGTATAGAATCTAATTTTGATGTTGTATTTTCCTGTGGATTTCTCTGGTATGGCACAGGATTTTTTTTACCTCTTTCGACATCTGAGATAAGTTCAAAAATAGTGGAAAGTGCCAAATCAGATATATATTTACATTGTATATGGTTTTACATGTATATGTCTCTGGTCAAATTTCTTATTTTTTATCGTAAATGCACAGATGAATGCTGAGAAATTTCAGTTTGGTTTTATGTCGAAACAAAGTCGGTAAAAGCCAGATTTTAACGTCTGGATATTTATTTTGTGTACAGTGTTCAAAGAGTTACTATGTTATACCATGTATATACGATGCCTTTTATGCAGATAAATAGCAGTGACAAAAGCCGTGAACCGTTGAGTGTGAAAATTACATGACAAATACGGAAAGTCGCAAGAGTACGTACAGTTCATTAAAATTTTGATTGCATGGTGCAAAAAAAAATGCAGACATGTGGTTTGGGTTTGTTCTAGTCCTATTGACAACTGGTTTCTGTGCTCAAACTTTTGTCATGAAAGACTGATTTTTTAAAATATTTTAGTTCAATGGATTCCTGACCCGTGCTGTTGCGGAGATAAAAACGACTAAAGCAGTTTATTTTCGTAATTTGTAATTTTTTTATCGTAATTTGTAATTTTTATAAAAAATTACAAATTACAAAAATAAACTGCTTTAGTCGTTAAAATATATTGCGTATAAATACGAAGAGGCCTTTCGGTAGTGTGTCAACGGATTTTCTTTATCTCTTACGGTTTCCGAGATCCATAGGATCGTACTTTGATGATATGAATTCTTGCTCTATTCACACGATTGACCGAAATAGATTGGGTTGGTGGTGTTATCCAACTCTCGATTTATTTTCAAACTGACAATCATGAAAAACGCGCTGTATTTTCGAACATATAGTTTAATCGCGCCATAAAAAAATCGCCAGCTCGGAATGAAAACGCTGAACATGCTTCTGTTTTTTTTCTTAAACATATTGTAACTACTGACTTTCAATTATATGTTCGGTAAAATATTGTATGAAAAGTGTATGACATGCAAGAAAACTTGTTCAAACGGTTTATTTGTTTCTGGTGCATGTTCTGCTGAAAGACGAGATTATACTATTTCACGGAAAATTTCGTTACTGTCGGGCAGCAGGGGGAGTGTTCTTCCGGTGTTGTAAAATCCGGACATCTTCGCACTAATTTTGGTGGCTGTTTTGAACCCTATCTCAGATTGCCGTCTGAGATATTGTACCCCAAAAATTAATCCCATTGCAGATTCGCTCATCAGAGGTTGATTAAGTTGGCACATGAAAGTGATCAGAAAACAATTGTCAACCATTTTACCATACCATTAACAATTCTTATATTCCATTATTTGTGATTTCTGGATATACTATAGTGAATTAGTAGATGTTAAGGAGGGTTATCCAATTGTTGTCAGGATGCGACTGAAAATTATGACTAAGTCAGATTTCTTGAATCTTACACCCTATCACAGAATGATACTTTCGGAACACCCATACCCCGGGGGATAACGTCCTATATAATGCTATACGGGGATGTGCCAAAAATTTGGGTCTAGTTTTTGTTATTATCCATATAAATTTGGATTTTTTTCATAAACTCCCATATAAATTTGCGCATACTTTGAAAACCTATTTTTATAGTATAAAAATAAGTCTAACTTCGGCATAGCGTACATGCACAGTGCGTACATGTAAATCTTAAATTTCAAGTTTAAAGTGAGATATATATAAGACAATGTCAGAAGATGAAAAGAAAAATTGGTACAGTTCCTGATCAACCCTAAGGACTGATCAAATAAAACAGACAAATGGCACAGTGTGATGCGACATCTAGCTGGGTTAACTAAGAATAAACATAAATTATGGTACTTAATGTCCAGGTAATTGGATGAAGTATCCATACCAACATGTATATAGGTAGTGAACCTCCAATGGGGTCAGAAGACTCGTAAAAGACGTCTGGTGCACTGAAAAGCACGCACCTATAAGCGAGCGATACCCCATCCCCCAGCGCGAACCACTTTACCACACACAATCTAGAAAAGGCTGGGGATTCAATAACAGACAGCTGTCCGGTTGCTCAGCTGTTTCAGTCATTCCCACCAGCCTCCAGCGTCATAAAAAAATTCTTACTAGATATAGCCAGAGAATTCTATATCTTAAATAACGTTCAACCGTTTACCTCCGAATACTCCTGTTCGTCGTGGTATTTGAGTAAATTCTAAAATTTGATAATTCTATGGTGTCAGGGCCTGGAGTTACGATGTAGTAAAATTCTCATCATTGCTGCATCACTAAAGTTCTAAATATAAGAAATCAGAGAAATAAATATAAAAACGAATTCAGCCCACAGCAAAAAAAAAATTACCAGAGGCATATGATTAAATGTCTTATATATATCTCACTTTAAACTCCGACAACTCCCGACAGAAAACAAGGAAAAGCAATGAAAAAGCCCCAAGACAATCAAAATTAATAAACCATTTATTCAACATTCCCGCCACTACCATCACGTGGGTAAATACACACACATATGTCCGAATGCACACGTATAAACAAAAAGAAACTCGGTACCAATCAAAAAAGTTTTTACATCAGGCTGACCGAAGATAAGTTCTTCGATTCATTCTTGGTTATTCGTTATTTGGTTACAATATATTAGAGATTTTCGAATGTAAATCGGCCATATTGTTACAACGATTGCTCTATTGGTTACATTCCCCTATCTATGATCTCCCCTGACATAAGCACGTGTTTGTGATCATGTTTATATAAAAGTTATGTAACTTTAAAAATTACAATGAGTTGAACTAAATATAACAGCTTGTTGAAGCTGTAAGGATCGGTAGAATGCCCAGGTTTGAAGAAAGCTCAGAGGGTAGACTGACAGGTAAGTTTTGCCTGACATTGCTTTACTGTTAAATGTCCATAAACCTGATATACAAATGTACATGTACATCATTTGTATATAGTATATCACATGTATATGCTTATACAATAAACAGATAAAGAAGAGGGCATTAAACAGAACATTTTTGCCATGAGAGATATGTACTCATTGCTCTACAGAACTCAGAATTTTTAGTCCCATGCATACTTTTTTATTTTATGGACACACAAAACAAAAACAAAAAATTGGAAAAATATGATCTGATGATAGACAGCACTGCTGAGAAATTCAAATTTTGCTGACATTCAAGAAGAAAGTTTCTTATGAAGCACATTGATATAATTGTACTTCCACCTTCACGAAAAATTTGTAGCACATTTCATGTTGTATGTTAATTACATGAATTAAATGTCTAAAAATCACATACATGTACATGTACAAATCATCCATAAAATGGAAGCACTGATAACTGATATATAACTAATTGTGTAACATGCCAGGTAGTTTCATAAGTGTTACAAAACCAATTCACAGATCTTATGGTAATGATTTGACTGTTATTTGTATAGTGCTAGGAAAAACTCCTGTTATCAGATGCTGAAACTGACCAAGTTGGGGAAGATTTCAAAGACGGCAGTGTCATCACTAGTTACAGTGGTTCTTCTAAGTAAAGTACAGGTGACACAGACTCCAAAATCACTACAGCACCTGTCTACATACCAGTCAACTCTGAGGTGATTTATTTAATGTATTGGTAATTGAAGCCTAAAAAAATATAAGTGTGTTTCTGATAGCAGACTGAAAAAAATTAGGGTTGGTAGGTTTACAATAAATTTTATCTTTTCAATATTTTTTACTTATGTATTACTAGGAAAACATCCTGACTCTGACAGTGCTTACTCCAGTGAATACTTTGGGGGTGGCACCAAAAATTGGGAGCGGTCGGGTTAGACGAAACACAGGTGTTTTGGGGTTTTTTGCCTAACATGATGGTT
>JAOXYJ010357791.1:0-15537 GCA_028566555.1 Lithophaga nigra | reverse complement strand
CCCATATTATTCACTACAATTTTTATCCTGATACTGTAATACTTCCCTATATTATTCATAACAACAATCACCACATCCTCGTACCTCATTTGCCTACCCCTTATTTTTATATATTATAATCCCCTATAGTATTCATTACAGTAACCCTCACATACTAATGCCCTTTTAATTAACAGTTCTACACATTATTCATAACTATTATCCCTCATGTACTTAAGTACACACCTTATCTTTGTAATTATATCCCCCTATATTGTTCATAACGATAACTACCGTATACATTACCCTCCATTAATTTAACACCCCAATAAAATAAAAATACCTCTCTTTAGAACTCCTGTTATGTTAAACATAGTTTACCGTATATTATAGTGAATAAAAGTTGTTATGAATAATATTATAGTGTATATGCAAAGGGAATATATGGGTGTTATTACTATAATAATATGGGGATTATAATGTATAACAAGGGGTGAGTAAAGGAACCCCTATATGTCGTGCCAACCGTTACATATAAAATTCACCAGCAGATGAGAAAAGGCAGGCAAAACTTTATCACAGTTGATGAAACAGTCAACGTTCCAAAGAGACGGATGGGTGAATTATGAATGATCGCCAAATGATGCTAATTGATCCCAATATCTTGAATTTTGGCGGATCGATGCCTTGTAACTATTAACTTTGACAGATAATAGTTAATGGATAACCAAAAAAAGAAGAGTAATTCTGTAATTATTGAGAGATGACAAGTGAATGATGGAGAATGCATGTCATTTTTTTACTTCACCGGATATACAAATAATAAAGTGACCGTAACACTTATTTCTTGTTCGGAATTGCTAAATATCTGTTGAGTCTCCCTTTCCTTTTAAATATTAAGCTAGGTCCACTATGGTGTTTATTTACATATCCAGTCAAACTTGTTAATAAATAAATAAAATATAACGGCTAAACAGTTGAAAATCAATAACTTGATCCACAAAAATCTGCCAAGCCCCCTCCCAGTCCGAGAAAACCAATTGGTCGTCCCCTAATCAATTATTTCTTGATCATTTTAAACAGAAAATTTATCAAGACTTATGTTCTTTGATCTTTTGTGCACTATCAAAACACACCTCTAAAATAATAAGGCCGACATATACGATATAAGCTGAATTTTGTTTTGAGAAAATAATAGAAGCTGATGAACAATAATGAATGGTAAGTAACTTCCCGGCGTTCTGCCCAATAACCTGCCCTTAACAAAATTGTTTTCTTGAACAATTTGAAGACAACATAAAATAAGTTCCTCTTAAACTATAAATGTCCAAGTTTTTGCTAAAAATACGATTGGTTTGATATATAAGCAAACTCTCACACCACAGATAGTGAACCAAATGATCAAATTGTGTTGCCCGTATTACGTAGGCGATACAAAAGTACATGTCAGTCAAAATTAAAATACCACATGGAATCTTGGCCAGTATCTTGGAATGACGTTATTCCACTGGTTAATTTTCGTGTATTAAATTTGGCAAGGCAGTTGTCTCATTGCCTCAGTGCAGCGAAAAACAACTGGATTAAATCAAATACTTCAACTGTCTTTGATACGTCTAATGGATACAATATTTCTTAAATGACCATCCTCATATATTAAAAGGTAAAAACCATTCCCACCAGAAAGAAAATGAATTAATCATTGTCATCATTTTGCATATGCATTATCAGGGCTTTTGATGACTGAATGGTTAAGGTCACAGAATCATAACCACAAACCTAATACTGCAGCCGCAGGTTCAATTCTGCTTGCCCTGCGTCCAGTATAAAGGTATCTAGACACCTACCCAAGGTTGCGGTTTCACGGGCTTCCCCCGCCCTACAAGCAAGTCTGTTACTCATAACATACCTGAACAATCGCTGAAAGTGACGATAAATCCCAACAAACCAATCCAACCCACATGCATTGTCAGCTGTCAACAAAGATTAGTAAAATAGAACCACCACTGGGGATCTGCTAGTTGAATGCTGGAGATTATCAAGTCGAGCACGCAAGGTGGTGCATAGATGCTAAGTTGGATCCTCAAGATAACTAAATTGAAATCATGCAATATTAGCTGATGTGCTTGGAATAAATAGCATGGCTTAAACTTAGATAACTAAGATACATACATTCAACTGTGAATGCTAAAACAGTTAGATTTTTCAATTTTTATCTTTTTTCAGAGGCACTGAATTCAATTGGTTCTTTTTCGCATAAACTTTGTTTTATTCAGCAACAATTTTGTGAAATTCTGGACGTTCTAGTACCTCTGTTGAAATTCTTGTACTCCCCATAGTCAAATTTTAGGATCCTCCAGGGGATAGTTGCCAAGTTAGAATTTGATGCTTCATTATATAAAACTGGTTACGGCAGCTATGCTGCATATCCCCACGCGTTTTCAACTTCAGTATATGTATGTAGGTGTTACAGAATAAACTGATCATGTTTACAATGCGTTTTTTTTGCCTGCTATGTTTGCCTTTACCGCAGCCCTTTTAATAAACAAGCATTCATATGATAGTATTCTTTGACAATACAAAATCAAAGAAAGAAAGCAATCAGAGTGTGCATATACCCCTTGAATAATTCTTGAAAAGGACAGGGTGAGAATGACCCTAAGGGATCAACCATACAACTCCTCTACTTATACGGAATAAGAAAATTTAGAGATCAGAACTATTTTTGAGAAATAATTTCATATATGAGGGCAACATCCTTGGAATTAACCACACAACATGCCTTTTCATGGGGAATCAGAACATATATGGTTTAGGGGTTGGGATCTGAATTAGTTTAGCTATGACTTCAGATATCAGATATGAAGGGTGGAGATGATCCTAGAGATTTACCATACAACTTGTCTTTTTGTGGAGAATCAGAAAGTATATGGTTTATGGGTGGGGATCTGAATTATTTTTGAGATAACTTCAGAAATCAGATATCAGATATGATGGGTGTGACCCCAGAAATTAACCATATAACTTGTCTTTTCAGTGGGAATCGGGGTATGAGGTGGTGGGCATGACCCCAGGAATTAACAATACAACTTGTCTTTTCGTGGGGAATCAGACAATATATGGCTTGGGGGTGGGGATCTGAACTATTTTTGAGATATCAGATATGATGGGTGTGACCCCAGAAATTAACCATATAACGTGTCTTTTCAGTGAGAATTGGGGTATGAGGTGGTGGGGATGATCCTGGGGATTCACCATAAAAATTGTCTTTTTGTGGGGAATCAGGGAAATATCTTGCTAAGTTTCACTTCGGAATTCCAAGTAGTATAAAAGGAGTTCATGGACAAAGGAAAAATGTAGCCCAAGGCCACCTGTATAGTCCCTCCCCAGAGGCCACTTTCACAATTCCGAAACCTTTGACATAATTTTCTCATATAGTGTGATTAGTATGCTAAGTTTCAGTTCTAGATTCCAAGTGGTGTAAAAGTAGTTCAAGGGAAAATGTGGCATGAGGCCACATGTGTAGCCCAACCCTTGGGGCGCTATCAAAATTCTGAAACCTTTGGCACAGTCTACTCCTACAGTGTTATCACTGAGTAAAGTTTGAACTTTATATTAAGTGGTTGCTGAGATAATGTGCGGCATTACTGCATGGAAAACAAACATTTAGAAACTTGTCGTCTCAGCTCGTTCAGAAACCAACTGATTTGAAGCAAAATGGATTTTACTATATCGATATTGGTGGTCGGGTTACATGTTTTTACTGTGGTGTCACTTTGAAGCAGTGGGATAAATCTGACCAAGTAGAAGTAGAACATTTAAAATGGGAACCAAACTGTTTATTTGCAAAAATGGTGTTCAGCAAGCTACCCCATTTTGATGTTAATTAGAACATTTTTTTCACCACAAAATTCGAATGACACCAAATGTGGAACTATCCAATAGATCTTTGAGGTCTTGATACTTGCTGTACTGATATCCCAGATACTATAAAAGTAGACAAAGAGAACTTAAATTATTCTAACATTTACAATCAAGGAAGACAGTCACGATGAATTCATCTAGTCATGACGAATGCAAAGCTGAAAGGCTTTTGTTAGATACTTATAACGTTATTTATGCTCGGAATGTAAGGGAAGTTTTAGGAACTGTTGTAAAAGAAAACTGCTATGGATGTGAAGTTAGTCATCCAAGTCAAGTACACCATACATGTTTAATGTGAACAGAAATCGAACATTTAAACTTTGAGGAGACATTTAGAAGAGTGTCCTTATCAGATGTACTAGATATATTAAAAAAGGAAATTCAGCTTATGGATATACCTCAGACATACAGAAACACTTTCCTACTGTTAACTCAGTGTGATCAGTGGTGTCAAGAGAACATTCCAAAGTCAGACAAGCTATACCACATGGTTGAAAACTTAATTCAACTAGATAATCGTTTTGATAGTGATTGTGGATCTTATGATTTTAACTCTTTGAAATAGTTTTGTCAGAACATTCAACATGAGTGGACATATTTTTCAGAACTCTGCTTTCTTAAAAGCCTTGTATCAAGCTCAACCAATACAAAGAAAGTTAATGATTGAATTTATTTCAGCAAACCAGATTAAAGCCATATCTGAAATAGTTTCTAAAATCCTACAAAGACGAATAACCCTCACCAATGTTCATAAAGAGAAACTTAGACATTACAAGCGGACCATCCGCTCCCTGGCAAGTCATAGAATCAGCATAAGGAGGAAAAAATCAATTCTTCTTGCATTTCATCACTTGGTACCACTACTGATAAAACCTATTCTACATTTACTAGATGAAGCCTGAAGACTACTGATATAGCTGCAAAACTGAAAAAGGATCTATTTCTTGTTGAATGAATCTGAAGTGTTTGTGAGACATTTTCACAAACTGTTTGATATAACTGCAAAACTGACAGTGTCTATTACGTAGATTATTATATAAACTATTTATTCTTCTTTTTATCAATGTATATTGTGTGGAAATGCATATTACATGAAGTGTATCGATTACACTTGAATTTCACACCGTGATTGATGAAATACGTAATAAAAGGTATATCAGTATTATTTGTTATTAAAATGAGAAAAATTTCCCCAAAATCACCTACAAGCAATTACACTATAAAGACACTAGGATTTCACTTTGTCCCTCATATGTATCAATATGAATAGAAACAGAAATCAGAAAGTTGATAATTTATTAGAGAGTACATATTATAATCTATCTATATGTCTGGTGCATATTTAGGTCCAGATAAACTGTACAGAGTGTTAAAATCCAAAGGCACAACACATATTGGAAAAAACACAATTCGGAAATGGTTGAGCAATCAAGACGATTACAGTCTAAGGAAACAGGTCCGACGTTCTTTTCGAAAAGCTCGTGTAGTAGTTTCAGGCATTGATGATCAGTTTGATATGGATTTAGCTGATGTATCCAACATATCAGATGAAAATGATGGTATCAAATATCTCCTCTTTGTCATAGACATATTTTCGAAATATCTCTGGGTTCAACCACTGAAAAATAAAACAGCAAAAGAAGTAGTTAAAGCCTTGAAAACAATACTGAACAAAGGTAGAAAATGTAAAAAATACGGTCGGACAACGGAAAAGAATTTAACAATAACATTGTAAAAACATTTTTGAAAAATGAAGGTATCTACTACTTTACAACATGAAATTCAGACACGAAATCCAACATGTTTGAAAGGTGTATCCAAACCATAAAAAATATGATGTATCGATATTTCACAAAACAAAGGACTCACCGTTACAGTGACATACTCCAAGACTTAGTGAAAAGTTACAATGCAACACCACACAGAAGTTTGAACAAATTTGCTCCCAACGATGTCAACAAAGACAATGAAGCAGATATATGGGCCTTCATGTATTTAAAACCTAAAAAAGTATCCTCAAGGAAACCAAGAAAATTTCGTTTTAAAATTGGTGATATGGTTAGACTTTCACGTATCCACATGATATTTGATCGATCCTATGATGAACACTTTACCAGAGAAATTTTTAAAATTCGCAAACGATTCAGAATGCAAGCCATTCCTATGTACAGGTCGAAAGACTTAATGGATTTTCCCATTAAAGGAAACTTCTATGAATCAGAATTACAATTAATTGAAAAGGACTCTAATGCTTTACATTGAAAAGAAAATAAAAAAACGGAAAAGAAATGGTCATACTAAGTGGTATGTAAAATTCGAAGGTTGGCCAGATAAATATAACCAGTGGATTGATGAGAAAGACATCACAGATCCCAAAGCGTCAAATCAGTCAAGATGAGCATTTATGTGACTATGAACAGTGATAAATCCATTGAGTACTATCCACATAATAATGCCTTTAAGTTTAAAACTCATCTAAGTGCACCACTTCTTCTGGAAGGGGTGTGGAGAGTTGCTTTAGTAGAAGCAGACATTTCTTGCACTACATCAAGAATAAATCCAATTTACCTTTATTCTAATCTGTGTGGCGAGTCCATTGTGGAAGGTGAAAAAAGGCCATTGCTTCGCAGATTAACAACTAGCTCCCCTGGAAACTGGTTCTCCATTTTTGAAACTCCACATTATGTTCCTGTGAAAATAAATGATATTTTAGACATTGATATCTATATTACCACTGAGCAAAACGAACTAGCATCATTTCTAGATCAGCCATCAACTGTAACACTTCATTTTAAATCCTTCCCATTTTTTGGAATATGAATGTTAACAAAATGTACATTCCAAATACTGAGAAATGGATTCGTTTTTATGAAACCCTTGGTAAAAATGGACACAACCCTTACACAAATAATGCACGACGACCTGGGAAACAAATTGGTGGAGGGTCACTTACTGGCACACCTCGTCAGTTCATCACTCCAATAGGACCTTCACTTCAACATGAGAAAATAACAAAACACAAGATAATAAGATGACTGTGAAACTTGCATCTCCAGTACAACAATCAGTCGATCAAGCTAAAGATGAGGTGGAAAGAGATCAGTTGAAGAAAGATATAAAGAGAAAATTACCAATTAAGCACACTAGTTCTTCAAAAAGACGTCATACGAAGCAGACATAAAAGCTTAAAAGGAAAACCAAGAAATTATTTAAGAAAAGCAAGAAAACCACTTTAAAAGAGAAAGCTGTAAAGAGAAGCTCAAAGGAAGCTATCAATAAAGAGAAAAAGATCGGACTGAAGAAGAGAAAATTCTTGAAGTCAGATTTAAAGATATATTTGCTTAAACATGTCTGCTTTGACAACTGAAGGACTTACCGAGAGACAACCAAGCGGACTTGATGTATTCAGCCATCCCCCTACACAAACAGAAGTTCAGAACATTTACTTTGAGGAATATATATCTACTTCACAAATCTCTGGAAATGGGCCTCTGGAATTCTCTACTGAAGCTCAGAATTCGTTAGAATACATTGATCTGAAGAGAACGAAGCTGTATGTTAAAGCTAAAATAAAAGATGCTGATGGATCTATCTTGAAAGCTACTGAATATGTAGGACCTGTAAATCTTTTTCTTTATTCAATGTATTCCAAAGTGGATCTGACCATGCCAAATAAACTTGTCACGTCAACAACATCTCATTATCTATACAAAGCAATGATTCAAACATTGCTCACATATGGATCAGATGCTAAAAACTCACAGCTCACCAGTCAGTTGTGGATAGCTGACCAAAGCGGACATTTTGATGACCCACAAGTGAAGATGGGCAGTAACAATGCCTTGTTTAATCGCTCAGTTTACTTTGCATAGTCACAAACATGTGACATGGAAGGACCTCTACTACATGACCTCTCTGGCCTTGATCGTCACCTGATCAATTTGGTTGCTATTGATGTAAAGCTCTACAGACCAAGACCTGAATTTTGCTTAATGACAGGTGAAAGCAATCCTAACTTTGAAGTCGTCATTGAAGACATTGCCCTGAAAGTGTGTAAAATAATTGTTAACCCATCAGTCATCACTGCTCATGCTGAAAAACTCAAAACAACCAATGCTAAATACCCTTTTACAAGGACTGAAGTACGCCTTATTTCAATACCAGGAGGAAGTCTGAGTTTTAATTATAATAACTTATTTAATGGATTGAGACCTACCCGAGTTGTCATTGGTTTTGTAGATTCTGAAGCTGCTGCAGGAAACTACATTCTAAATCCTTTTAACTTTCAACACTTCAATCTCAGTCAAATAGCTTTAAAACTGAACCAGGATTAAACAGAAATGATATAGCAGGAGGTAGTGCTTTGTATTGTTTTGATGTTGAACCTAACTTCAGCGATGAAGGTCACTACCTAAATCTATTAAAACAAGGGACTTGCTCCGTAGAAGCAATCTTTAAAAAACCCTTAAAGAAAGCCACAACTTGTGTTGTATATGCAGAATGTCCAAGTTATTTTGAGATAAACTTAGAACGAAGACTGATTTTAGAATGAACACATTTGATCTTCAGTCTGCAATTAGCTGTGACTTAGAAATGAAAAAAGTAATATGTGGTGTTTATGCAGCTAATGAAATACCACAAATGCTACATCCTCTAAATGGCTTCATAGCTAACACAGATCCTATAGAAAAACCTGGTAAACACTGGATTGCATTTTATCTCAATGAAAGTGGAATTTTAGAATGCTTTGACTCCTATGGAAATCCACCACAGCAACTATCGTTTCATTTTAAGAACTTTATGAAAAAATATTCAAGATCTCAAGTAAACAGGAAACGACTTCAAAGCGAATCTACTTCTGTATGTGGACAGTATTGTTTATTTTATTTGATGTGTCGTACAAGAGGTTATTCTATGCAACAAATAACTAACATGTTTAATAATAATTATGAGTTGAATGATCAGTTTGTATATAATTTTATTGATGAACGTTTTCACTATTGTATATCATCTAGTGTAATTCATTCACAAATTTGTACATGTGAAAAATAAATATGACAGTCACTTTTCTATTTGCTTTTATTATGTCAACCTCCTGTTATTGTTCAACAATTTTGAAGTTTAAAAGACCTTGCAAAGTAAACTTTAGATTAGTCTACACAAAAAAACATTGAACAGTATGGATGACTGGTGGAAACAGGAAAGTTTAATAAAATTTGAATCACCAACTTCCATTTTTATCGTGGCTCCGTCTAATTCTGGAATGTCGGTTTTTTGAAAGAAGCAGATGGCATGTTTAAAATACCACCAACAAAAATATTTTTCTGCTATACTGTGTATCAACCATTGTATGAGGAGATGAAAAATGAAATCCTAAACATTGAATTTCACCAAGGCCTACCATCTATGGACACATTAACTGAATGGGGTTCCATAGGTGGTCACAAGATAATAGTTTTAGATGATTTGATGATGGATGCTGCAGACAGTTCTGAGATTGTACACTTAATGTGTGTAGGGTCTCATCATTACCAATTTACAGTAATACACATCCTTCAGAACTTATTTCAAAAAGGGAAGTCCATGAGAACAGCCTCCCTTAACTGTCATTATTATATTATTTTCAAAAATAAAAGAGACGAATTGCAAATAAATACATTAGGGAGATAAATATTTCCCGGAAGACTCAAATTTTTTATGGATGCTTACCACAAAGCTACATCCAAACCATACGGCTATCTCCTGATAGATTTAAACCCACACACGGAGAGTTCTTTCATATTACGCTCAGACATCCTACCAAACCAGTCGACTATTGTATATCAACCTTTAAAATGAAAGAAGAAGAAAAAAAAAACACTTAATTCTATTCTTAATGGATATTTCAAGTCAACAGTTATTACACATTCTACAAATACTGTCAAAAGAGCAATTACAAACAATTGTCGAAGTTATTTACAATGTAGTTCAAGGTGTGTGTCCCATCACCGATTCAAATAAAAGTATCATAGCCAAACAGAAGAAGCTCATACGTAAAGTTGTTTCAAGGCGATTAACACCAAAACAGAGAAAGCATCTGTTAATTAAAATCAGGAAAATATTAAATATTTTCTTCAAAGCGTTCATAAATTATGTCTCGTGAACTGATTTTGATACCCAAATTAAGATATGAGCAATTAATTCAAAAAGAAATATCTGTACAGAAACTACAACCAGCAGATCTGAATAGTATACGTGAAACAAATCACGATATAAAAAAGCCTACAACAGATACAGATACTGAAACAAAAATTGATAAAATGAAAAAACACAGGATGAAAAAACCAAGGCAAATAAATCAAAATGGTGGTGGAAAACCTTATGTGGAAATGTCACCAGAACAATTTTCTGCTTTTGATACCAAGCAAAAGGGTACAAATAAAAAAATCACCTTGAAAAGTAAATGGTTATACTTTCCAATATAATGTGTGCCCTTCCTGGCACTTGTGACACCAACTGTGAAAAGTAAATAAATGATGACATCATCAGATTGGAATGTCACTGGTTATATATAAGCAAAAGTCTCAATATTTTTATCAGTATTCACCAAAATGGCACAAGCATTTATTAACTATATGATAAAAGGAAATAAACATCTGGAAAATGACATTCGCATACTAAGGGAGAATTTTAATGCTACCGAAAATGACTTTAGTGAGTGTGATGAGAATGTGTTAATACAGGCAGCAGATGAAATAGAACAATTTTATAACTCTGAAAAGAAACGCAAAAGGGAATTAAATGGAAGTCATGTAAAAGAAAATAAAAAGCAGAAACTCGATATGGAAAGCAAGAAATCAAACCATTTAAAATCTATGTTTACGTGTGATCTATGTGACAAAGTGTACAAACATCAAAGAACACTTAATCGTCATCTGAGGAGTCATTTGTCAACCTTTGTGTGCACAAAATGTTAAAAATCTTTCACTAGGAACTCTAATTTGAAGCGACACAGACAAAAATGTGAAAGGGTTAGTGTGAGTAAACCTTGTTCTTCGTCATCGACTTCAAAAGAAAAAAAGAAAGGGCATAACTGTAAACATTGTGGAATACCTTTTTCAAACTATGAGCAGTTATATGACCACGTTGTTACAAACCATCCATTAAATCAAACTGTTGGTGACCTACCAATTATGACTGCTCAGCCTAACTCATCTGCTCAAAGTATTCCTGCAAAAAAGAAAAAGAAGGAATTACAAAGTGGCAAGAAACGCTTTCACTTCACAAAAAGTGCCTTGAATAAAACGGTGAATCAAACATCAATTATACCTCAAGCTGATGAAAAGTATGATTTGTTACAGTTTTTAGCAAATGTAAAAGAGGATGTAAAACAAGAACTGAATTTACAACGAAAAAAAAAAACAACGTGGCATTAAATGGTATGTCAATGCAAAAGTTGAAATGATTCGTGATGTTGAAGGTGAAAACAAGGAAAAAGCCCAGCCCCATTTTCGCAGTAAAAATTACATCTCTTTGCCAAATGAAAACAATGATCACAACTTAAATGAAGCCTTTCAAAGTGTCAATAAAGCCATGGAGGAATTTATTAATAAAGGATCTAATTGGATTTTAAACAAAGTTATTGGTCTGGAAGTAAATACAGTACCATACTCACCTATAGCTGGTTCTAGTTACATGGAATTACCTCAGAAAATCAGATTTACTAATGGTGTCATCAACATCGGGAATAATGACCAGAAGTGTTTCCTGTGGTCTGTTTTAGCCGCACTACATCCAGCTTCAAGTAATCCTCAAAGGGCTTCACATTACAAAGATTTTGAAAATGAACTGAACATGACTGATATAGAGTATCCTGTTTCCATCGCAAAAATAGAAAAAATTGAAAAGCAAAACAGAATTTCTGTGAATGTGTTCGGATTTGAAGAGGGTGAAGTTTTCCCACTATATCTAACAAAGCTAGAAAATGGATACAAGGAAGTGGATTTACTCTATCTATCCAATGAAAATCAATCTCATTATTGCTGGATTAAAAACTTAGATCATTTTCTGGGATCAATGACCAGATTTACCAACAGACGATTTTACTGTCGAAGATGCTTGCATGGATTTGTTAGACGAGATTTGCTGGATGAACACAGAGTCTACTGTAACAAATTTGACTTTCAGAAAGTGACTTATCCTGACAAAAATAGCATTTTACAATTCAAAGATTATGAAAAATGCATACGTGTTCCCTTTGTCATTTATGCAGATTTTGAATGTTATGCAAAAAAGATGGATACATGTCTCCCTAATCCAAACACACCATCAACAACACATCAAACTAAATTTGAAGCCTGTGGTTATTCATATGTTGTTGTTTGTTCAAACAATAAATATTCAAAACCTGCAGTTGTTTACAGAGGTGATAATGCTGTGAAACATTTTTTTGACGATATCATGCAAGAAGAACAATACATCCAAGAAAAACTGCAACAAACTGTACCATTAATAATGAATGAGGAAACCGAAAAAATATTTCAAAATGCTACAAACTGCTACGTCTGTAACCGACTTTTTACAGAAAAACGGATAAAAGTCAGAGATCACGATCATCTTGGTAAAGATGGAGACATATCTTTACCCTCCTATAGCAATTTTAGAGGAGCAGCATGTCAGTCCTGTAATTTGAATCTTCAACATCCATCGTTTATTCCTGTCTATTTTCACAACCTGAGGAATTTCGACATGCATTTATTGTTAATCGAAGCAGGACAGTACAAAGATAAAAAACTGACTTGCATACCCAACAATATGGAAAAATACATTTCCTTTTCCTTGGGGAAGTTGCGTTTCTTGGATTCATATCAATGTATGAGCAGTTCATTGGAGACATTGGTAGAGAATTTAGCTGCAGATGGTTTAACTCATTTCAAGCAATTTCGGAAAGCTTTTCCCTCAGATGATATTGCCAAATTGTTACTACAAAAAAATGAATATTGTTATGACTATGTTGACTGTGCTGAAAGATTCAAAGAGACAAAATTACCAACCAAAGAAGCTTTTTACAATTCTTTGACCAAAGAGCCTATTTCTAATGAGAAATATAACCACGCACAAACAGTATGGAAAACTTTAAACATGAAAACTTTAGGTAACTTTCACGACTTGTACGTGCTTACGGATACACTCCTTTTAGATGATGTGTTTGAACGTTTCCGAGATATGACCATGAAAAACTATAATCTAGATGCGAGCCACTTTTATACTAGCCCTGGACTGGCATGGCAAGCTGCTCTAAAGATGAGCGGAGTCTGCTTAGATTTAATTACAGACCCCCTCATGTATAACATGATCGAACTTGGAACTCGTGGTGGAATCAGTATGGTTAGTAAAAAGTATAGTAAAGCAAACCATAAATTATTGGATGATTTTGATGAGACAAGATTCCAAACACATCATGTACCTAGATGCCACGAACTTGTATGGATGGGCGATGTGCCAATCTTTGCCAACGGGTCTAATGCACTTTCTTTCCCAATCAGAAATTGAAGAATTTGAGATACAAAAGATACCAGAAGAATCAAAAGAAGGATACATTTTGGAAGTGGATTAGAATACCCCCCTGAATTACATGATTTGCACAACTGCTACCCACTTGCACCCACACACAAACTTATCGATGATGATCAACTTTCACCTTACAGTCAACAACTGGTCGAAGCTTAATGGTGAAAGTCGAACTCGAGTGAAAACTAAAAAACTGATTCCAACTTTGGAAAACGAAGAATTATGTAGTACATTACAGAAATTTACAACTCTATCAAGAATTGGGAATGAGAGTTACTAAAGTACACAGAATACTGGCATTTGACCAATCTCCATGGTTAAAGACATACATCGACTTCAATGCAAAAATGAGAAAAAATGCCAAAAATGAGTTTGAGAAGGATTTTTTCAAACTGATGTGCAACAGGTATTCTACAAATTCTTTCACAAACTTATTCATTCTTTAAAATATTTATTTTATCTCTAATGCATTTTAGACAAAATGTATAGTCATATTTCATAAAAAGCAATTTTTCCATCATGTATTTTAATTGTAGCCTGTTTTTATTCCTTTAACTATAAAATCAATTTGTATTTCACACATGATACATATTCCTCAGATAGCACAGATATCAGTTTCCAAAGAGTGAAAGTGTGAACAGTTTAAAAGAATAAGTTTTATCATAAAAATTATTTTTCCACGATGCAGAACTGATTTTATGCTTCCAACCTAAGAATCGAATAACATACAATGAAAGATTTCATTGTTATCTTTCAGTGTCTTTGGAAAATGTCTTGAGAATTTACGAGAGAGAATGTCCCTATCACTTGTCCATTCTGAGGAAAAGCTGAAAAAATGTGTGGCAAAACCCTCATTTGTCAGATTTCAAATTTTCAATGAACATCTGGTGGGAGTACACAACAAACAAGTCAATCTGGTGTTAAATAAACCCATCTATGCAGGACAAGCCATTCTGGATCTATCGAAACGACTCGTGTATGATTCCACTACAAAGTCATGAAACCAAAGTATGGAGAAAACATCGACTTACTATTTACAGATACAGGTGTGTATTCAAATAAATTTTGAATACAATTTTCTATATTATATTTCAGATTTTGCATTCATAGTACATTTATAGTATTTTACATGTAGAAAATACATTTAACTACATGTAGGTACGTATTGAGTGAGAGCGAGAAAAAAGTGCTTACTTAAAATTTGAAAAATTAAAGTTTAAATCCTGATCAATGTAAAATTGGTACTAGCTACTTTTCTGCTTAGTATGCTGGTCTAGTACAAGTGGTTATTAAAATATACATTGATTCTCTGAAAAAAAGTACCAGACAAATATTCACTTGTAGCATTCACTACAAAAAGTGGGAAGGACTGTAATTTTAGAGAAAGTTCATACTACTACAACTCTCACTTTCTGCATATAATTTAGAACAGTTTTGTTTTTTAATAGATTCGTTATGTTATGAGATTAGAACCGATGATGTATACACGGACATGGTGTTGATGAAAGACTACTTCGATACTTCAAACTATCCAGAAAATCACCCACTGTACTCCAAACTCCACAAGAAGACCCCCGGGAAATTCAAGGATGAATTAAATAGTAAGTTTTTTTAACAAATCAATGAACTGAATATGTAATGTTTACGTGTTAAAGTGACATCATGACATGTACCGGGACTCTTGAAACAACTACGGTTTGTTGACAAGTTGTATTTCATACCAAAAATAGATTTCATTTGAAAGAAAACGTGCTTGACTTGAACGATTATTGATCCTTTCAGTAAACAGCTTGCTGTATTAACTTAATTTAAGCACTTCTGGTCTTCATTCATCTTGTCACCTTGACGCAATGGCATATATGTCAATCAGTACAACTTTCCCACCTCCAAATTTAGAGAGTTTACCGTAATTGCTGTAAATATGTACAAGTTTTATATAATCATAATACCAATACTTAAAGATGTTAAGATTATTGAATAAAGTTACACTTTTAGATTGACTGATTGATTGTTGATGTTTTACGCCCAAGCAGCAATATTCCAGCTATATTCGGGCGATGAACATCAAATGGATGATAAAATGAACAT